>JACXGM010000750.1:35583-65396 GCA_016801145.1 Umbra pygmaea | reverse complement strand
CAGAAAACAAAGATTCACATATTTTTCGCTTTTCGAACAGAATTATGATATCGATATGAGAAAGTAAGGAGTGTTGCTTGTTTGCAAACGTGAGCAGATTCACAGAATATCATTTTTGTCTTTCTGGCATGTTTAGTTTAAGAAGTATTGACGTTGAAATTCCCAATCTTTAATATAAAGCTAACATCACCGCAGTGAAATCCCATCTGAAAAATAATCGTGTCTGGCCCTTTAACTGCTGATAATAAAGACAGCTCCTTGGGCAGTCTGTGCGCTCTAAGTGGCGCGTTTAGTATTGTATCGAGATTTCTATGGCGGTTGTCCTCAAGATTCGCTTGACTCTTAAAATAAAATTAGAAACGCTGAACTTAAACGACGAATATGTGTTTTAGATAATAAAAAATATTAGAAAAAGTACAGCGGTTTTCATTCGTTCGACTGGCTTTTCGTGCACTGAACAATCGGTAAGTGGTCTAGGATACATTCATCAATGTGACATTGCTTACTGCAAGTGAACCATTTCGTTTCTTATGAATGTATATTATGTATATATTATGTAATGTTTTTTTTTAACTTGTTTACAATATTACTAGTTAATGAATGTAAAATCGGAGAGGTGGTGAACAACTGAACAGTGCGGTTGTAGTGGCCATCTTTGGACCACAGTCCTCTGATTCAAGTACAGTTTGAGGATGTCAAATAGCCTGGCCTAGCCCATCGCTATGCCTAATATATCTACTACTTCATAGTGTTAAACAATCGACCAATTAACCTTCATAATATAACGCGAGTAAGATATTTTCTTTGTTTTGTCTAGAGGTGACTATATTTATTAAGCAAATAACGGTGCGCATAAACGTAATGAAATAAACATGTCAAAGTAATTACGTCTGTTGGTTTATGGTACAGTACTGCATTATCGCTGACCCTACTTAACCACACAAACATTTCCCTGAAACTCTTCAAGATCTTTTACTGTCAAAGCTTTTACTAGATTAAACAATATAATTTGAAAGTTGCACTTGAAATTACAAATTTGTACTACACTAAATGTTAATTTACAAAACATCACTTATAACTATGTTAATTTAGCTAGCCTTTCTATGAAATCACAACACCTCATAGTCGCATGTTTTCAGACAGACACAACAGTGAGATTTGATCTTCCAGTGTCTTGTCAGAGAGTTGCAAGGGACATGATGCATTTAAAAAAATAACCTTTGAACCGTTGCACTGCCCTGCATAGGTCTAAAAAAACATCTTCCTGGGCACCCACAGTTCCACAGTGTTGTTGTAGCCCTGAATGGGCACACCTGATAAGGCTTGTCAGGTAGTCATCAAGCCAGTAATGAGTGAATCAGGTGCGCCTGTTCAGGGAAACCTGGAGGCATGAACATGTTCAATTGTAAAATTCCAAAGTTTGTCAATGTTCTGAATAATTTAGCATATTCCAGGGGCTCAGGTTGGGTACCCCACACCCTTTCACAAAGGATGGTGCAGCAAAGCAAGATACTTCAATTGAGCAGTCTACAAATTGAGTTCAGTACAATTCAGAGTATTACAAAAAAAGCTAATTACATCGATCTGACATTCAGCAGGTCCACCGAAGAAAATTTGTTGTATTTTTAAGCTAACACCCTGTTCATCTTTCATGTCCTTTCATTCTTTAAATGCCTTTCTTTTAGCTAGCATTGTTTATCCTTCAAGTCCTTCCCAGTCCATTTAGAGACATGCAGGTCTAGCACCTGACTTTTCATTGTGGTTATCGTTACAGGATGTCCTAAAGCTTAAGCAAGGTCCAGTCATCTTAGCCAGAGGGCTTCACTCCGACAAGCCATGGAGGACAAGCGCAAGAAGCGAAGCCCAAAAGTGTCTCTTCCCCAGCCCCCTCCTCCACCGGTAAACCCCCGCAAGCTCTCTGTCCTCCCCTCCAGCAAGAGTGCGACATTCTCCCTTGGCATCCCTCAACCCCCCTCCCCAAAAAACAGGGGCAAGTTCAAGCGTTCCATTGGGGCAGTAGGACAATCCAAAGACGTGCTCAGTGTGGTTGTAGCTGCGCCACCAAAGACTACAAGGTTCGGAGCAGTATTACTACTTAGTGTCAGTCAGACAGGGGATTGAGTAATATTTTCTTATTGTATGTTTGACCATTTTAACGTTTGATCAATACGATAACTGTTTGTTGCTTGCTTTCCATTACTAGGCCTCATAAAGAGAAGTCCAGGGCTCCACAGCCAGCAGGGCCTAGTAAAGCAGCCCAGTCCTCCTCACTGCAGCACTCCTTCCTCACTGACGTCTCGGACGTGAGGGAGATGGAGGGAGGTCTCCTCAACCTGCTCAACGACTTCCACTCTGGAAAACTTCAGGCTTTTGGTAAAGGCACTGAGGACCCTCTTGTGAATACACACACACAAATATTCTGCCGAAATGCAGGCATTTACTTGATGCTGTGCTTGTGTAGCTGTGTCATGCGTAGCTCTGCTACGCTTACGGAGCTCTGCTACGCTTACGGAGCTCTGCTACGCTTACGGAGCTCTGCTACGCTTACCGAGCTCTGCTACGCTTACCGAGCTCTGCTACGCTTACCGAGCTCTGCTACGCTTACCGAGCTCTGCTACGCTTACGGAGCTCTGTCATATGCAATCATGTCGAAGACAGGTATGTAAAGGCGTTAATGACCTGCGTTCTGTTTTCCAAGGGAAGGTGTGCTCCTTTGAGCAGTTGGAGCACGTGCGTGAGATGCAGGAAAAGTTAGCTCGGCTTCACTTCAGCTTGGACAGCCACGTGGAGGAGCTATCAGAGGACCAGCGCAAGTGTGCTTCTGACCACAACCTGGAGCACCTGCTATGCAATGTAAGGTCCTCCGTCTCCAAAGTACTATACACATGGTCCCCTACACTGTTTTATACCGCTCAGCCTGAGCACAAAGCCATGGTTTAGTCAAATGATGTGCAAATTCACATGCTGTCTGGGATTATGGTTATTACAATTATGTTTATATCCTCAGCAGATGCCACTGAGTCAGTATTATTGTTCCTTCAAAACACTATTGTTAATTGGACGCCATCCAGTCCAAAATATTTATACTCTAATTTATGCATGTTATGCCACATGCTCTCCGAGTACACAGTACACACAGAGCAGAAAGACAGTTTGACGTGTGTTCCAAAATAAAATGTAATACGTCTAGTGTTCGTTTTTATAGCATCACCTGCTGTGAGTTTGTATGTGTGCCTGGGGACACAGTTGCTGTAGTATGCATGATGTTGCTGTTAAAGCCCTTCAGCTCTGAGATATGGGTGCTAAGAATGCTCTGTAGCCATAGCAGCAGAGTATACAGTAGCAACAAAACAGAATGGCTGCATAGATTAATTACAATCTTTTCATATACTCATTCATACTTAGATATTATTTACTAACATTGGCACAGTTATTGTTCTTTCAGTATTGATAATCAATGTAGTTTATTGTTGTACAAATCTATACTTCAATCTGATGATTTTGGACTGAATTATCACAACATGGGACTACATATTCTAATGAAGTTTTGTATTTTTCCCCAAAGCTGGAAGAACTCAGCAGCTCAATGTATCCTTTTTTTAAACGTTGTCTTGTAAGTTATAGGGTTTATCTGGGACACCTGGTAAAACACTGGCTTTCTATAATTTAACTTAAGCGTGTATCCTTTACATGTCTTTATTGTATCCTTAATATAGCTATTTTCAGACAAAAACTACACCTCGCTGAAAACCAAGACCTGCCTAAGACATCTGGACCTTAATGAGGGACATTTATAAATGAATTTTCTTCATTCCCACAATGACAAGGAAGGTTTTCATGATGTTGATCCAATAGCCTTAGTACTCAAACTGGGCCACAGTCCTCTGGTTAGATAACAATTGTATGCGAGTGATTGATTCAATCTGTCGGCAAGCACATCACATTCATAGCACAATTTCTGCATATTTTAGTTTTTCGGCACTGTGTAGCCTACATCTTTTGTGATGGATTCTTTAGCATATTGAATAATAGCTTTTAAACTTGTATCTGTGTCATAGTGTAACAGCAGGCTGTGCTGACATGGTTTGTGTGTGTGTGTGTGTGTGCGCGCGCATGTGTCAGGGTTGTGGTTGATGCAAAATTCCATGAATCTGCATTGAATTGATTGGGCATAACTTACAGGAAGCATTTTTCTCCTCAACATCTTGATACATTTTTTTGATTGAGGCCTGGCTTATGCTTATTCACAGATATTTCTGGGCTATTCTGCAAGCAGGAATCGAAATAATGAAATGAAACCACTAGCTGCTAGGCACTGAATTTACCACGGAGCCATAAGCAGATCATTTAATTTGAGGAGATACTGTTTTATTTACTCAAACCAATTAAATGGATATATGAAAGTCTTCTTTTGTGAAAATAATCTGCCATGTATTAACGCAAAACAATACCCCAAAAATATTTTACATATTTCTTTGTTTGCAAATCACGATGTCTCGTGTAATTTGTCTTTTCATTAAGATGTTAATTTTTTTCCATACTAAAGGGTTTGATCTAATGTATCCTGGGAAATGAATTTTTACTCGTACCTGAAAACATCTAGTAATTATAGACCCGCAATAGGCAGCCCAGGGGCCAAACTTGTGCACAAAATCATCTCTCAGTTATTTTTATGAATATTATGGGACATTATGGAATCAATGCTCAGCATAATCTAGTATGTAAATAAACATTTGAATGGTAGCCTAATGTGTCGACATAAACCAATTTAATTACCTAGTTATATGAATTCAGCTTCTTTTAGGGTGTGACCAATTCTAATAAAATAAAACGTAATAACATCTGGAATCAAAGAGAAAATTAAACACTTTCTGATATATTAAAGGGAGAAAATGTTGCTGTAATATTAGTTATTGATTGACATTCATATTGGGCTTTTCGTCTCCATCATAATTATGTCTTTTCTGAAATGAAGGACATCATATCTCAGGTTTCTGGATACGGTATGTGAACAGCCATGTAGGCGCAGATGGCTCAGTGGGTAGGGAGTCAGACCTGTAGTCAGACGGTTGCCAGTTCGATTCCCGACTGAGCCAAATGCCGTTGTGTCCTTGGGCAAGACACTTTATCCTAATTGCTCCTAGGTCGTTGCTGTAAATAAGAAATTGTTCTTAGTCAACTTACCTGGTTAAATAAAGGTTAAATTAAATGTGTTTGGCCCATATTGTTCATGCTCCTGGGGGATCATCTCAGGATTGAGATGCTTGTCCTGGTTTTGTTACCTTATAGCAAAAACAAATAATCAGGAACAGTTTGAAATCTACTGGAGTGGGCACAAACATGATGATTGCCCAACGTGTCCAAACGTCTTTCCTTCTGGTAGTGTTTTTTTATCGGTCAAAGTGAGGGTAGTTTGTATTTTCAGTGTTGACATTTGTCAGTTACCTAGTGTTTACTATATACTTTCTACATGCTTTACATTTTAGCAGAATGTCTTCTTGCACTCAGACCACACCAATCCCCTTTAATAATAAGCACTTCAAACACTCAGTCTTTTGCACAGACCCTATGCACAATTGAAGAGCAGTTTGTTATATTGCGTTTAGGAGCATTTAAAGTCAGTGTTTTTAAAAGAAATTAATATAATCTTTGTAAAAAAATGTGACCTTATGGTGGAAAGAACCTTTTCTACTTTTATATAGGGTAGTGCTTTCACCACACACTTTATATAGGGTAGTGTTTTCACCACACACTTTATATAGGGTAGTGTTTTCACCACACACTACGCTAAATGCAGGAAATATTCATTGCGTTTGACCTAAAAGTGGTACTGACAGTGTATAAGTTATGATTCCACAAAATTGATTTCTTAAAACGTAACATCTTTGATTTAGTGTGGATTCGCTTTGTCACATGTCAGTGTTACAACCAATTTTCTACTGTCATGGTGGCAAGAAATCATTTGTACTATTCATACAAATTTCACACACGTATGTGAGATACAAACTATCACAGACATGGAAGGTCACCCCTGTGGCTATTTAGAAACCAATGTGGGAGGATGTTTCATCAAAGTTAACCAGTAGGAATATGCCCAGTATTTCTTGTGTTAGCCGTAAACCTTTCTCTGTTGATAAGAGCTCATCAATGGGTGCTAGGTGTTCTCATCTATTGGTCGATTACATTTTAAGGTGACAGACCGCAGCATTGTGCTTTGTTCATTGTGGACACATGAGTTTGACTAGGCTCCCACTCCACTAAATAAATAAAACCTCTCTTAAGGTTTATACAGTGGTTGTGGTTGTTAATAATGCAATGTTTATAAATATATTCTGCTTTATTACGCAAAGAGCTGTACATATACAATGTGCGATGTACATTTTATGAAATTAACCTATGTGAGGGAATTTTCATTATGTATGATGTAAGCTTTATTTATATATTTTAGGCCGTTGGTATTAAAATGTACTGTAGCTATTCAGATTTTCGCACAGCTACTGTACAGGACCCGACTAAAGTTTCCCATTCACTATAATGGGTAGGTGTGTCCACACTTTGACTGGTATTGTTTATCAAGAAATAGTTTAACCAGAGCATAGTGTAATGTAATGCTATAACACAGGGCCGCCGACAGGAATCTGTGGGCCCGGGACAAACTCTATATTTAGGGCCCCCTGCTAAATAAAATGACTGTGCAAAAACAAAATTTGGGGCCCCCCCTCAGAACTGGGCCAGGGACAACATTCCCGGTTGTCCCCCGTCAGCTGCCCTGCTATAACATGCTGGCTCTGCACTAAGCTACATTAGATTTAGTAGAGACAAGCATTTGAAATGTAGCAGCTCATTAACCACACAAGGAGCTCTTCCAAGCACAAGCTAGACCAACCGGCCACTCCAAATGCTGTCAAGAGTCATGTTTATACACCCTTATCCAGAAACGGTAGATGTAGAACATTTGATGGGTTTCTTTGAGCAGAAAATGTTTTATTTCGTAATCATAGATGGTGAAAAACATTTAGAAGTGTGTCTCAGGATGGGTTTAAGGATGGTAGAAATCAGTTGATGTCGAAATGTTGAAACAAAAGGATAACCACAGTCTGTTTTTCAAAAGGGAGCTACTGTCCACTTGCTGTGCTTTGATCAACTGTAAACCGAAATGCTATGCCTAGATCATATTCTCATTCATGTTGTTTTAGACCGTTGTGCATGGTGTGAATGACATCAGATACATTTTCTTAGGTGTTCCACAGTGACCCTGTTTTGCTTCACTTTGCCAAGCCTACCTCTTTCCAATATGGCCTATACCTGAGATCCACAAGAACTGTAGCTTCTGAATACAAGGACCCTGTCAGAGATCTGTCACTGAACTACCTTCTCAAGGAACTTTATAAAATCTTGTCATTTGCTTTGCTATACTTTGTCCTAATTTAATCCTGTACAAATAACTTTTAATGTATTTACTCAAATAAATGCTAATAATGTATATCAGTGTGGTCACTAAGGTGCTCAATGAACCTACTGACAGAGACTTCTTTCTCAGGACTGTAAATAAAACAGGCAAACATACATTTTCTCTTTGAGTGACAGAGTTAAGGTCATCCACAGGCTTTACAATGATGGTAGTAGGTACGTGTGGACCTCTCAATGATGGAGTAAAATGGCCGGAACACAGGGTTTATAGAAATAAACACTTTATATACCAATATGTATTTAATCTTTTTAACAATCAAGTTCAATATAATTTAACCATAGAATTGTGAAAGGCTACTTTAAGACTGGCACTATTCTGAAACAGATTCACAAACCTGGCCTTCAATGTCTCCATCAATTTAAAGCCAAATGCTTTCAAAGTTTTACCCACCCAGTATATTTAATTTATACCCAGTCAATATATGCATCAGTGTACATGTATACTGTATATTTTTAAGAATGTATATGTTGTTTTTCATCCCTTGTCAGTAGACTTTGGTCATGCAAAACATAACTAACACAAAAGCTAAGACATGTCAGAACACTTCAAAGAAATGTTACAATAAGACTATAAAACTATTTGCCATTAATAAAAGGAAATACAGCATACATCACTGAAGCTAATACTGTGCAATCACACAAGTGATAAAAAAATTTCATCATTTATCTCAACTGACTAATCTTTAAAACAACCATATATAACATCTTACAAATATAACGTTACCTTTAATTAAACAGCAAAAATATACATTTCTCAGGTCCTGTTTTATTTTTTGTGCATTTCAATTGTACATTCTTTGCAGTGTTGTTTGATTTTGCGTACAATAAGGTTAAAAACAACAGCCACAATCGTATGACGACACATCCAAAGCAATGTTCATCACAACTGTCACGATAGTGAGCTACTTATTCAAAGTGCAACGAGAGCAGGCGTTTGAGTGTGAGGCCTGATGCCAACGACGGAGATCTGTCTGCCTTTGGTCCGTTTTTAAAGGAAAACCTACAACGCAGATTAGTGGACTGATTTAAGGGCTTTCTCTCCTAAGGACGTATTAAACTCTGTAACATTAAAAAAGTGCAGGCACTATTAGAAATGTAGAACATCTCTCTTCAAGTAAGGTCAGTCAATGTTTCTATTAGTCTGTCAGGTGGGTTTGGTTGTGCTATGACAGCTTTCTGAGGGGCCCTGAGGAGCTCGTTGAGGCTCTTGTGGACATTGGCAGGTTGGGAGGCAGCACACTCTGCCAGGGTGGAGCCCATTTGTTGGTAAAGGGCTTGGCACAGATTGGCAGTGGCCCCCCGTACGCTACCACCCCTGCCGTGGATGGTTCCGCTGTGGCTGGAGGTGTTCAGGAGGTGCCAGAGCAGCGGTAAGGTCTTCTGCTCCACCAACTGGGGCTTACGAGGATACAGCTCCATCACCAGATCTGTAAGACAGGCCAGAGATGGAGAAAGGTCCACACGGTAACAAGGAGCTTATGGAAAGCAGACTGCATATGGCACTGATGTAGCTGTTTTTCTGTTTCAGAAGCTACGCTCCAAGGAGGGCAGAAAAGACTGTTGCAATTTAAGTGTTGCTTAGCAACAATTTGTTGTGGAACATAGCTTTAAACTAAAGCCAAAATATGTGTCATCCATGTAACTGTAGCTATTGGAATTTCTGGTGTGTTTCTGTAAACAGACCTGCAACCTTCTCTATTAGCTCCACCTTTGCCTTGCCACTCAAGAACTGGGCCTTGGTGCAGAAGGGCTGGAGGAGAAGGGTGTTATCTGTGAACAAGACAAAACAACATCCAGTTTACAGTTGGCCACCCTCACAGCTACACTCCAGATGTTGTGAAACACTGCAGAACACCCACCCATGTGCTGCATGAGAGCGTCTATGGCTCCGGTAGCAGCCGCGTAGACAGCGTTGTTCTTGGAGTTGAGGTGGTTGTCCACGATGCCTGGTACAAGGATATAGATGACCTGGGCCAGGTTATCCTTCATCAGCGTGACAATCTTCTGCAGGGCCTCCAGAGCATACAGGTTGACCTTACTGTTGGACTCCTGCAGTCTGGCTTTAAAGGCATCAAACACCTGGGGGAGTGAGGTGGAATCCATCAACAGCATTCTACCAAAGGTCCTGTTCTTTTTATTTAATGTATTAATTTCCCTATTTTCTTCATATTTTTGCACTGCTCATCCGACATGGAAGCCTTTAGTCTGATCATGTGTGGGATGATTACACTCACTAACTAGACTTCTGCGATTGAATCTACAGGCACCGATCTGCACATAAGGAGTTGGTGGAGAGCGACGTGGCAAGGTGGATAATCTGACTTATCGATCCCAAATCCCAATTTGCACTGCCTTGTGCTGGAGGTTCCGGGGCAAAGTTGGAGAAGCCATAGTCAGGCTCAAACCACTGACTATAACTGATCATCTTCTACATGGCTGTTAACGTGGCTTATCTTTGTACATAACAGTTACATACCATAGAAAATCATCATACCCTGTCAAAATCCAAACCTTATGTCAGATTACACCATATAAATGAAAAATTAAACCTAACTTTTGCCAGCTGTACAATTTATAACTCGACATAAAAGTGAAAACAACGTCTAAAAGAATTCTAAACAGTTTTAAAATATTGGGTTTGGAAAAGTGATCTTCCCCTTAGAGTAACCATTATAAACTTGCTCATGTACATCCAGACACTTTCCAGATCACACACACCATGATAATTGCCCCTTACCTGACATCAATTGTAGTGGTTTTGATTACTTCAAAAGAAAACTGTCTGTTCCATGATGAGTCCATTACTAGTAGTTCATGGTAACACAAATACACCATGGTTGGAAAGGTGCTTTGAAAATCACAAGTTAGGAGAAGGATACAAAAATATTTAAAAGGCTTCAACTATGCCCCTGAGTACCGTTCAGAACATTATTAAGAAGTGGAAAGCATATGGCACCAACAACACCTTGCCTAGATCGGGCGGTCCCTCCAAACTGGATGACTGAGCCAGGAGGACATTGATCAGGGAAGCTACCAAAGGGCCAATGGCAACTTTAAAGGACTTGTGGCTGAGATTGGTCGGTCTGTGCATGTGACAACAGCCTTTACACAAAGCTGGCCTGAATGGCAGTGACAAGAACGAAGCCACTGCTGGAAAAAGTGCAACACAGACTCTCATTTGGGCTTTCCAAAAAAACTAAAGGTTTCATGGTCAAATGAGACCAAGCTTGAAATTTTTGGACTGTGTTGCAAGCAATGTTTGACGAATAAACAGCAAACCAAAAACAGCACATACCTAGTGATAAGCATAGTGTTGGCAACATTATGTTGTGGGGGTGTTTCTCTTCAGCAGGGACTGGGCAATTAGTCAGTATTGAAGGGAAAATTGATGCTGCCAAGTACACCGAAATTCTTGATGAAAACCTGCGGCCCTCTGCTGGACAGCTGAAGATGGGCAGGTGGTTTGCTTTCCAGCACGAAAACAACCGTCAAAAACACAGCCAAAGAATGACGCAGTGGCTTAATGATAGGAAAGTGAATATCCTTGAGTAGCTAAATCAGAGCCCTGACCTAAATCCATTAAAAAATCTGATGGACTTGAAGACAGCAGTAGTAAATTGCTGTTCACTACAAAATTTTAACTCGATCAAGTCTGCAAGGAAGAATGGGCAAATATTTCCTAATTGAGGTGCACAAAGCTAATAGAAACATATCCAAACAGACTGATGGCTGTAATTAAAGCAAAAAGTGGCTCTACAAAGTATTAAATCATGGGACTGATCACTTTTCCAACTTGTTATTTTACGTTACTTGATGTTGTAAGCAGAATGCATAAATAAAGCTGGAACAAAAAATATTTCAAATGGGCTTTGATGCCAGGCTGTAAGACAAAAATGTGACTTTCAAAGGGGTATGATGATTTTTTTATAGGCAATGTATATAGCCATCATTCTTTGTGACCGTATACCCTAATTTCTCTGGCAGGATAGAGTACATAAGGTTTTGTTTAGCCGACATCAGTTACCGGAAAGATGCTGCCAACCACCATGTTGGGTATGTGCTGACAGTCCCCGACCAGCTGGTCTATCCCACTGATGCGCTCTCTGAAGTCCTTTGAACCCAGCAGGTCTGTGAGCTGCTTGATGTACTCTGTCTTGTCTGCAATGCTGTGAGCCTGAGGTCTGCCGCTGTGCTGCCCAGAGTCCCTGCAGATGCACAAACAGTGGGCTAAAACCATAGAAATGGAATGTATAGAAAGGCCATTCCAATTCAAATCAATGTAGAAGAATGGTCAGTGCGGCAACCATTTTTATGTGTACCATTCCATTGCAAAGATCTAGCAGCCTACTTCCGCATTAAACCAATTTGCGTGTTGTCACCGCGACTAACAACAATCGCCATTTTGTTGTGTACTAATCAAATGACCATGCCAAGCAGTTCAATGGCCTTTCTATAGATTCTATTTGTATGGCTAAAACTGATGGATAAACTTCACACTGACACAAGCTATGCTTAGGCAGTGAATAAACATAAGGCAAGCGATTAATGCATGTAAAACGTGAGGTGTACTAGAGATTTGTGCTTGAGACTGACAGTATGTGTACAGAAGAGGCTACTCGTTTTGCACCTGTTGACCACTTTAAGAGGTTCCCTGTTGAGCGATGAGGCCCTGACTGTCCCGCTGCTAGGGAGGGAGTGCCGGCTCCTGGCTGAAGGAGTATCCTGGGGCATGTCTCCCAGGCCCTGAGGAACATGCAAACGTTACACTGATTCATTTAATGTACCGATGTCGGGAAATGCTCCAGCAGGGGGAGACAAAACACAACAATGACTAGTGTGACAGCATCAGCGTCCCACACCTTAGTCTTGAGTGTGAAGACAGCGTCTCTGATCGAAGTAAGGTCTTTGGCAGGGATATATTTCTCCAACATCTTATCAAAGTCCCGGTGTGAGGACAAAAACAGCAGCATCCGTCGCCCCTGGTACCTGATGGACAGAAGGTCCCCAGAGTCAAACAAAGCAAGTCACTCATTACTATAGGAAAACGTGGTACTACGTTACCCAGAATCCTTGCAATACCTAGCTTCCTGGGAGGAGTCCTGTGACAGCTTGGTAACTGCAAGCAAGATGCGGTCCGTGAGATCTTTCCCTCCAGACAGCGCGCGGGCAGCACCCATGTTCTCCAGCAGGTTGGCCATGTGGTGCCCGGCACACTTCCTCACCACTGAGATCAGGTGACTGTTTTGGGGGTAAATATCAGGGATGTGATGGGCACTACATACACCGATCAACCACAACATTATGACCACCTGCCTAATATTGAGTAGGTCCCCGTTTTGCCACCAAAACAACAGCCACATATTTAACAACCTGCGATGCACTGTGTTAACCACTTTTGATAGGTACTACTGAAAACTGCAGACCGGGAACACCCCATTTTTCCTGCTTCTATCACATCAACTTTGAGAACAAAATGACAAACAAATAGGTAAGCATAAGGATTTGAGTGACTTTGTGATGGCAAGACAACTGGGTCAGAGCATCTCCAATACTGCAACTCTTGTGGGGTGTTCCCGGTCTGCATTGGTCAGTACCAAAAGTGGTCTAAGGAAATAAAAGCGGAGAACCAGCGGCAGGGTCACGGGTGGCCAAGGCTCATTGATGCACTTCGGGAGCAAAGGCTGACCTGTGTGGTCCAATCCAACAGACCATCTACTGTAGCTCAAATTGCTGAATAAGTTCATGCTAGTTCTGTGATAAATAGGTGTCAGAACAGCGCACCACACTTTGTTGTGTACGGGGCTGCTGTTTTGGTGGTAAAAAGGGGACCTACACAATATTATGTTATGGCTGATCGGTGTATTATCAATTTATTATCAATAAGCAAATCATGTAGGCACTGAGCTGCTGCCAGCGTGAGTCGGACCTGAGGCCATAAGTGAGCAGGGCATTCAGGCTGCGAGTGGGGGTGCAGTGTTGCACCATGCTGTCCAGTGCTGTGTCCACATCCTGCCTGATGAAGGCGTTGCGCTCCCCAGCCTTCTGTAGCAGAGCCTTGGCTGTGGCCTCCAGCTCCTGGTCCATGCCCTTCTGCAAAGCAGCATACATCTCCCCCACTGCCCCCACAGCAGCACGGGACACACCCGAGCGAAGGTTCTTCACCTGAGGAGGAGAGCACACAGGTGATGATGCAATGACGATTTCACAAACATGACGGTTGTCTGACGCAACACACCTGACTACACTTTCTGGAGCTTGGCTCACTGGTAGTTATTTTGATTTATTTTATGTTGTTCAGATCAAGAATACAGCTTCAGGACCTAAATGGTGAACCTTTCCTTTAAGTAACCATATTGTGATCGTTTTTACAGGATGCTGTTATCTAAGAGATTGGTTAAGTGTACACAGGTTGTTTTAATATTTTTGAAAATATGTGTGAGGTGTTACACTCCCTATCTATGATGTTAGTGGGAAGAAGGATAAACCTGAGGGCAGTCCTACGTAACCAATACATTACCATTTGTTTAATTCCAAATATACCTGATGTCAGGAACAGCTTAAGTAACAGACAGAGTAAGTAAGAGTGTGTTTAGCCACAAGGAACCAGCCAATCATCTGGTTGATTCAAATCCTGACACTAGTTGCTCGCCCCCAGGGAAGGTTGTAATTGCGTTCACATCTGAGCGCCGACTGAGTGCTTGTATGTGATGCCTTCTTATGGACACCAGTCAGACGTCAAACCACTTGGCCACCTTACCTCCTCTACAAGGACTGCCTTGTATTGAACTGATTGAGGCTGAGAATTTGGATTATTCATTTTTGTAATATATATATATAGATTTTATTTTATTTTTGTTGTTTGTTTTGCTAGTTTCTGTAAAGCGCTTTTGGGTCCTTGAAAAGCGCTATATAAGTACCATGTGTTATTATTTTTATTATTATTATTATTAAAATAGTTTGGAAAATGTTCCTCAGGACAATGGCTGCACCTTTACATGTACACAAAAGTAAAATAATAAATCAGTTGTACCTCTTGGATGAGTGCGAGACAGACATCATGCAGCCGGCTCAGCAGTATCTCCGAATGGTACTGTGTCAGACCACGGACAATGGTCAGGCCCTCAATCTTCTTTTCCCTTTATTCACAAAGAAAGATAGAAATTTAACAAAACCCACCACACTGCTTATATGCATATAGTCTCTTAAAATATGGTCTGAATAGACAATCGTTAAATACAGCGTGGGGTGGTGTTCTAGTTGGATCCCAGAGGAATGTGAGGTTGCTAAGGCATCTGTTAATGAGGATCCAAATGAAGAGTGAAACTCACCAGTCCTCTGAACTGAGGAGTTTGAAGCTCTCTGTCATTGCTAGCTCAGGTTTGGAGAAAGGCCGTAGTTCAGGCGGCTCTGTCGGGTCTTTCTTCTGGCTGGGACTGGCAGGGGACACCTCAGCTGGAGGACACAACCACGGAATCCAATTCAACACTTCTAGACCATTTCTCCAAAGCCACAACAGTGACAACAATACAAAGTAGCGGCATCAGCTATGCGTTAGAGCTGCAATGGACTAATTAGTAAACCATTTTAGGAATAGGCCGTCTGCGTTAGTCGTGTTTCATCCATTCACCATGTAAAAAAAACAACGATTTAAACTGCGAAGATTTATGAGACAACACAGGATAAGCAGTTCTGCGTTAAAAGCTATGATGAAAAACAGTGTAAGATACTGACGCAACTGATACAGAGAGAACTGTTATGCTGCCCCATTAGACCCCTCTACCGACCTGACAGAGAGGGCTGTGTCTTGGTGACACTGGGGGTCCTCCTGAGGCGGGGCTGGCTACTCCGTGGATTGGGCGGGATTGTTGGAGGGCTGGGCTGGTGGGCGGGGCTAAAACATTTAACGGTGCTCTGGGCTCTTTGTGGGCTGGTGGAAGAATCGTCCGGAAGAGAGTCAGCCTTGGGGGATGTCGCCATGCTGCCGTTCAGTTTCAAGTCTGTTAAGTGGAAAAACGTGATACGATGTAAGAACTGATCTCAGAACAATACATTGATGTCATTTGTTTACGTTTGCTTACATGGTCGGACGGCGTTCTGAGAAGTGATGCGATACGAAATATGATAATGCACAGTCTCCAGGGAAGATCCAATACACTTTAATGTTGGCACATGCAAAGCAGTGGTTGATATTCAAAATGTTTTGAACTTTATGAGGATATTTCACCACTTTTTGCATCTAACCAGTGTTTATTCCATCCCTTTGTTAGAAGCCAGTGCAACAGCTGCAAATGTTGCCTGACAAAGGAGAAGTTATAAAAACCTTGCCTATTGGCTATGGCTAATGTTTGATATGAAGTATGTGAGGTTATGCAGACTCATTGACAAGCAAACTAGGCTGTCTATTGTAGCCTATTGTGACTAAGTGAAATTAAAAAATATGTACTACTGGTCAAAAGTGTATAACACCCAGGACTTTTCATGTGTTTTGAGAGAAACTGATACCTTCATTCACCAAGCTGGCATTACATTTATCAGAAATTATAGTCAAAACAGGACAAATCTTGAATGAGCTAAAGGTTTCATCATGAGGACACTGAATTATTGGCTGCTGAAAATGTGTCTTTGCTGTTTTAAGTGTATAGTTAATTATAAATCAGTCATTTCCAACGGTGATAGACATTTGCAACATTGGTAATGTCTTGGATATATCAATTGAATGCAACATTGGTGAAATTCTATAAAAAAAATAGAATTAAAAAAACATTAAAAACCCTTGGTTTCTATAACTTTTTACTGGTAGTGTGTATTTTCCAAAACATGAAAGTTAATCAAATGATGTGGACAGGATGGATCAAATAGTTAATCAGTCAGACTTGTTGTCAGAAAGTTGCCGGTTCAATTCCTGAGTTTACTGAACTTGCTTTCTTCTGCTATGACAATGTTCCCCAACTCTGAGGATAGTTTTTTCCACCGGGACAATGCTCCATGCCACATAGCCAGGTTAATCAAGGTGTGGATGGAGGACCACCAGATCAAGACCTTGTCATGGCCAGCCCAATCTCCAGACCTTAACCCCATTGAAAACGTCTGGAATGTGATCAAGAGGAAGATGGAGGGTCACAAGCCATCAAACAAAGCTGAGCTGCTAGAATCTTTGTGCCAGGAGTGGCATAAAGTCACAAAACATCAATGTGAAAGACTGGTGGAGACTCGAGAGCATGCCAAAACACATAAAAGCTGTGATTCAATATCAGGGTTATTCCACCAGATAATGATTTCTAAACTAAGTTAACACATTTATAATGTGTTGTTTAAAAATGAATATTGACAGATTTTCTTCGCATTATTCGAGGTCTGACAACACAGCATATGTTTTGTTATTCGGACCGGTCTCATTTTCTGCAAAAAAAATGCTTTGAATGGCAATAGTTTAATTTGGAATTTTGGAGAAACGTTGTCAGTAATTTATGGAATAATGTATATAATGTAATTTAATTATAAATACTTTCAAGTAAAAATTACCAAATTGCAATAGATTTCCTTAATTACCCAGATTACCATCTAGTCATTATGCAACCGTAATCCAGATTCTTGTGTCTAAATGCAAATTTGCTGTTTAGGATAAAGGCTAGCACTGGTCAGATTAAGGAAGTAACATTGTACCATGGTAAATAGCTGCAGTATTACCTGTAGCCATGTCATGTTGCTCTTGTCTGAGGTGCAGACGTGTCCCGTCAGCTCTCTGACGATCTAGAGCTGGGACGCCCTCCTCAAGGTAACGCTGACGCATCTTGTCCCGAGCAAACCTGGACATTCTTATCTTCTCCTTTTCCTAAGACACACAAACCCTCAGATTCAAACACTCCAGAGAGGGGCAACAGACACACAAACCCTCAGATTCAAACACTCCAGAGAGGGGCAATAGACACACAAACCCTCACATTCAAACACTCCAGAGAGGGGCAACAGACACACAAACCCTCAGATTCAAACACTCCAGAGAGGGGCAACAGACACACAATCCCTCAGATTCAAACACTCCAGAGAGGGGCAACAAACAGCCATGGAATAGTCTCTTTTTTCACTCTAATGGGAATGTATTCCGTGAAAGGCTTTCAGAGTTGGTGTCAGTGAATTACAGTAGACCTGCTCACCTTAGCCTCATCTGCATCTGGGCTGTAGTCGGGCTCCATATGTGTGCTTTGGGGCGCATGGGTGTAGATGTCAGCTGTGTCATCACTGGGCAGCCTTGTCGTACAGTCGCCCTGCTCCATCGACACCCGGCTGGACAGAACCGTTGAGCCAAACACTCCTGCCCATGAGGGAGGTTGAGGATGATTCAAGAGCACTCAAAACTATTTTCATTTATTCAGCTAAACTGAAACCTTGAGCTGTACTATTCAGATAGACATCTACCCAAAACAAGTTGTGATGACCTCCAAAACAATGTGTCCTCTGTCTGCAATGCTAAACATCTGTTTCTGAGCCAGAAGTAAGTGTATTGCCAACTATACATTACTGCAAAAACATTTTTTCTACTTAACCACAGCCAGGACCTAGAGTACTGAGAGATGGCAATGAATAGAATATTGAACATCCTGGATGTCAAAACAATGGCACTGATTCATACATAATAGAGGAGGGTTGATTACGGACCTCTACCAACCACGCCTTCAGGCACGTCAGCAGACGGTGAGTTCCTGTTACCGTAGCTTTGGGATCCTGGAAAACATGGAATGGAGACACATTATTGGACAAACAACATCTTACAAATACAAGGAAAATTCCCATAGTTTTCAGAGGGTGGCTGACCTTTGGCCGGCCTCAGTGCTCTGATTGGCTCCCGGCAGGTAGGTCTAGGAGAGATTGGAGAGTACTCTCTAGTTTGGTCATCTTCATTTGGTTCCACTGGTCCATTCGAGTAGGTTATTCTTTGACCAATCACGCTCACGTCAGCTGCAGTTTTGTCTCTGTGGGGAAAGTCTGTTGGACATAACATACAAACACACCAAGAGCAAAATTAACTTGACCGGCAAAAAAAACAAGTCTGCCAGTAATAAAAGAGATCCTTTCACATCAGGAGATCCTTTAATAAAAGAGATGTCAAATTGTCATTGTACCGTGAAGTGCACTGAAGTCCATAGATACAGCTGACCGCAGCTTAGCAGAAGGCACTCTGGAAAGATGAGGCTTTGATGAAGAGGTGGAGTTCCCAGGGCTGTTGAAAAAGATAAAAAGGTGAGTCACCAGGAAATCTATTGTCCTTATCATTCTTTGTTGAGTGGCTGATTCTTGATTGATAAACCAAATTCGATTATTTATTTCGGCAGCTCGCAACTCCTTAGACGGATGAGGCGATGGTTGCTTACATGGCTCATCCAACCACATGTCGCTGAGCCTGCCGATTCTTTTCACACTGCTCATCCAACACGGAAACCTTTAGTCAGATCATGGATGATTAAGATCCCCAACTATACTTCCATGATTGAATTTACAGGCACCCGATCTGCACACATAAAGTCGCCAGAGAGCGAAATTTCAGGATAGATAATCTGATTCATCTAACCCAAATCCCGGGCAGCACTATACCAATTTGCACTGCCTCGTGTAGAAGGTCTGAGAAAGTCGGAGAACCCATAGTCAGGCTCAAACCACTGACTATCATGCAATGCCGTGACGTTACGCGGCCCACTAAACCGATTTATATTTGGTTGAACAACAATCTACTACTTGACTACTTCGGTGTACTAATCTTCTGGAATGTACCTGGTTTTAGTGCTGTTGAGACTGGAGTTTAAGGGTGAGTATAGGCTAGAGAGGCCGCACCCACTGGCTGGACTGGTAACAGTGGTGGAGGGGTGGGAGGACGAGTCCAGAGCTAGCTCCAGTTTCATTGCTGAGTCTGGGCTATCTGGGTCAGGGTCTGAGCCACTCAGACTCAACTTGGCTTTCTTCTTCGCCGCGCTGGATCGCAAGGACCGCAGGGAGTTCTGCATCTGTGAACAACAACACATTAGCTCATCAGTAACCTGACAGCGAGGCAATACGTGCTGAACATATAGATCATGTACAATTCCATCGGCAACACAAGTAACTACCATTTCACAACCACTGCACTTGAAAGAAACTGCTCTGCCATGGAACAGATAAAGATGACAGTGACCTGGCTACATCCAGCTGGTACGCACAGACTTAGGGAAAATCATTGATACTGACCTCCTGGCGGTCCAACGGGTCCTCTTCGTGGTTGTGGACACGATCCTGAAGGCTGAGGTGCTCTAGGTCCAGATGAAAGCTCCTCTCAGAGTGGTCCTGCAGTCTGGATGGAGACGAAGCTGGAAGACTGGGCCACTGGCCATTCTGGCCTTGGGACGGTGAAACAGGCGGCACGGTCCGCGTTCCGCTTAGCGCCCGACTGAAAGACGAGGCAGATGACGAGCTTACCAGAGAGGCCCGGAGAGGTCGAGGAGAACGTCGGCTAGACGACAACTCGTCTGTGGGGACAAAGAGGAGGGATCACTCAACAACGAGCCAAACAACAGGACTAGAAGGACCCAGCCCATACGCATCAGACACCAGACCCATACTTGATGTCTCTCTCCAGGGGCTGGGGTCACGTCTGCTGGGGCTGCCTTCCCTCTTGTTGGGCCACGTGTTGGACATAGACAGTAAAGAGTCGGTGCGGCGGCGTGACAGTGTTGGAGTCAGCAGGGCCCCGGGGCGTGTAGCCAGAGGGTAGGAGGGCAGTAGGAAGCCGCCCTGGCCTGGGGGGTTGGAGGGAAGGGAGAATGTGCGCTCAACGCCAGGGTTCCCCAAGAGATGGGCCTTGTGTACCACTACTGCAACACAAAGATCTGTCAGTTACATTACATTACCAAACTGGGTTCTGTAGATGACATGTAGGATGCAGTAGTAAAGACTTGTTCACCTCCTTCGGTGTCAGAGAAGTTAGACGACTTAAAGACATCAGGGTCTGAGTCAAGACTCCCACTCCTCCTCAACTGTCCCGGGGATTCCCTCCTTCTAGAAGACAGGGAAACATGGGGATCCACCGAACCTGGAGAAACAAGGTGTTAGCTACAACTGTTTTTCTTCATTTAGGGATATTTGAAAACCATCAAGGTGAGAAACAGTAGGGATCTGTGTGGCGTAGTGGGCTAAGTTGCTGCATTACAGGACAAGCTACATCATGATAGTCAGAGGTTCGAGCCTGAATATGGTTTCTCCGGCTTTACCCGAACCTCCAGCATGAGGCAGCGCAAATTGGCACACCGCTGCCCGGAACTTAGGATAGATAGGTTGAATCATCTACATTGCCATGTCGTTCTACAGCGACTCCTTCTGTGCAAATTGTATGCCTGTATATTCAATCACGGAAGAATAGTTGGTGAACGTAATCATCCCGTGCGTGATCTGACTAAAGGCTTCCGTGTTGAGTGAGCAGTGCGAAAAAGAATCGGCAACTTGGGCGAGATTTATTTATTATTATTTTTTTTTTATTTGTGGTTGGATGAATAATAGAATAGATGTGGTTGGATGAACCATGTACGCTCCCCTCGTCATCCTACAGATCCGTACAAGGAGTTGCTGAGCTGCTGACAAGGCAGGATTATAGAGGGAATTGGGAAGGGAGGAAAATCACAAACTCAAAGAAGAAATCTACAACCTCTCAAAGTCCCCGTCTGTAATCCCAACCTGCTTCCAGAGGACCACGTTTGTTCCCGTCCCCATGGTAACCTGCCTAAATGACAAGTGCCCCTGAAGTGCTTGGAAAGACTGGTCATGCTACAGCTCAGTATCGAACATTATATTCCCCTCCAAGCTCATCACCAAGCTTGAGTCACTTGGCATGAACACCTCTCTGTGCAACTGGACACTGGACTTCCTCTCAGGGTGCCCCCATGTAGTACAGATGTGCACCACACCTTTGTCACGCTGACCCTGATCACGGGGGCACCAGAGGGGTGCGTACTCATTCCTCACCTGAAAGCAAGGCTGAGTCCACAAACAGCTCAGACACCATAATCAAGTTTGCAAACAACACGACCTGATCAACCATGACGACCTACAGGGAAGAGGCCGATCACCTAGCAACATGGTGCCAAGCCAACAACCTCACCCTGAACGTCAGCAAAACCAAGGAGCAGAGAGAACGGCCACATCCCCATAAATGGGGCCCATGTAGAGCAGGTAGAGAGCAGCAGGTTTCTCTGGGCCCACATCAACAAGGATCTGACTTGGCACGGCAGCACCTTTTCACACTCATGAGGCTGTGAAGCTTTGGTATGAGCCCCAAGATCCTCCCTACTGTTGTACCATCGCCTGGAACTATAACACCAATGAGCAGGACTACAAAGCACTACAGAGAGTGGTGCGGTCGGCCCATTACATCACAGGGACCAAGCACATACCCGTCCAGAAGCTCTACTTCAAACAGTGCCGAAGGATCCCCAGGAGTATCATCAAAGACCACAATAATGCAAAAATAATAACTGTTCAATCTAATGCCACATGGTAAGCACTACCGGAGCACCAATGCACTGCGACTCAATGACAGCCTCTACCCACAAGCCATACTCATTAGCTTAAATCGCACATATTTGTTTTTCCTTTTTTGGTGACTCCCCAAAACACACCCATTTTTGCTCTCATCCCAATTGTCTTGTCCATTTCCCACTAACCCTGACTGGTCGGCAACTCGACAACTCCTTGGACAGATGAGGGATGGTGAGGTGCGTTCATATGTTTCATCCAACCACGTGTCGCCGAGCCAGCCAATTCTTTTCGCACTGCTCATCCAACACGGAAGCCTTTAGAAGCAATTACGCTCAGCAACTTTATTCCTACAATTTAACTTACAGGCATCCGATCTGCTATAGAGCAATGTGGCAATGTAGATAATCCAACTTATCTATCCAAAATTACAGGTAGCACTATGCCCATTTGCGCTGCCTCGTGCTGGGGGTCTGGGCAAAGTCAGAGAAGCCAGTCAGGCTCGAACCACTGACTATCATGACATGGACTGTCCTGCAATGCAGCGACGTAGCCCACTACGCCACACCATATAATTTCTGTATAGATCATGTATAAGATATTGTATTATATTGCTGCTCTTCTGCTATCTTTACCATCCCTGTATATACAAAAAAGTATGCATTTTTCGCTTCTGCTAATCACAAACATTTTCCAGTGTTGTTTGTGTATATTGCTCTATTGTTGTATTATTATTACTCTTATTTTATCATTCTACTATGATGATTTTTATCGCTACTGAAGAAATTTGTAAGTAAGCATTTCAATGTAATGGTTGTATGTTGTAACTAGCACAAGTGACAATTAATAATGATTTTAAATCTGTCATTGCAGCTTGGAATCTATACACTGGTCCAGGCATGGAATTTTGCAATTTTAGTGACAAGGCCACTTGTCCTTATGGAGGTGCCCAATTTACCAGGGCAGCAAGGCCATCGGCGAGGACACTAAGATCAAAACACTGCATTTATTTACCCCTTTCCCTCTCCACCAACACGTAACAGGTCTAACCCTATGACATGCTGTACGGAGATCTAAACCTATGACATGCTATATGATGATCTAAACCTATGACATGCTGTACGGAGATCTAAACCTATGACATGCTATATGATGATCTAAACCTATGACATGCTGTACGGAGATCTAAACCTATGCACACAGGATTAATTAGACAGGAGGACTGTAAATGGTTTACAGGAAAATAGGCTTCTCCATAATTTAAGTTCTTTCATTTAGTTTTTCTAGTAAGAGCCTATACAGATGACATATTTCATACTTGGAAAACTTAATATTTTAGTTTTAACCTACTTGAACAAATACATTCTAAGATAAACTACTGTTATTCACCCAGATATATGCGCACATTGTCTCACTGACAGCTGTATGCACAATGCCTAAGCTTAGCTATAAAATGTAAAGAAAATGTGACTGCATATTTTCTGTGTGTGAGTTTTAGCCTGACTGTATCACTTGGTGATAGTTTGTCAATGTGGACGGGGGGCAGCATCAGGGATGACTTATGTCTGTGGGTCGTGGATGTGTAGCTTTCATGGCCAGTATGTTTTCATGTTTGTTCTTTAAAAAATTAAATTGTGTCCGTGTGTAAAACTAGCAACTAGCATGGCAAACTCCCTGCAAACCAAACTAGTTAGCAGATAACATTAGCCAGATGATCTCTTCAACTGTTACCATTGTCGAAGCCTTTTATATCTGACTTATATATAAAAGAGACTCAAATGTCTTTCTAATATTACGATATGTACTCTTGGCTTACCTTTATTTTTAGTCAGTTTTGCATACTGCAATGATGCTATTCAGACTTTGAATGAATTTGTATTTGCGATGGATGCAATGATTGGCTACTGAAATGTAGATGTCTAAGTGGCTGTAGGGTCTGTTGGCCTGTGACTAGCGCATTCCCTGGAAGGGAATCAGAGAATTCTATTTTTGGTTCAGCCCAAAAACACATCACAGACTTCGGCTGAAATAATTATGATTTTTAGGGGGGAATTATGGCCACACGAATGGGCATCGGCGGCCATGGCCCTTCATGAAATTCATTCCCCTCCCTGATTGCAGCAAACAGTTAGTCTCACATAGTTTGATGCAAATTCGCTCAGCACTTTTCAGGGTTGGGGTACAGATATCAGACAGGGTTGCCTGACAATTCCCAGACTTTTCCTTGAGTATTTTTACAACAGTGGGATATGATATTATATTGATATTATCGTGATACTAACATGCCATGATATTTACCGTAATTGTCACAGTTCTATATATAGACTACAAAAGAAAACCTCACACAGGGTTTACAAACCATATATGACTGTAAAGTTAAGAAAGTAAAAACATCATTTTATCTAACTACTGTATATTTATTTAATCAGCATTAGTAATTACTGGCCTTCCTCACAAACAACACTTCATATACTGCCTCGACTACGAAAAACATAATAAATGCATTTGGTCACGCTGCTCATTGTCAAAGCCAGCCTTCATGGCTTTATTAAATGCCTACAAAAAAGCACTGATGCTAAACAGCAAGAACATGAGGAGGAGTGACCCAATTCCAAAGACATTTTAACCATGTTTAGAGAGATCGCCAGGGTTGCCGCGTTACGCCTAAATGTCTAGCCCAATGACTGCTCAAAACCAGCCCAAAATGCCTTAAAACTAGCCCAATTCTTTTTACGTGCAACAGAGGGTGAGCACGTCATCATCCAACCACATGTTGCCCTAGCCGCCGATTCTTTTTGCACTGTGAGCCCAACACGGAAGCCATTAGTCAGATCATGCATGGGATTAATACGTTCACCGACTATACTTCCGTGACTAAACACACTTATTACATTTATTAGAATGCCAACTTTGAGCCAGGCCTAATCCCCCAACATCAGTACCTAACCTTACTAATGGCCTAGTGGCAGAACGGAAGCAAATCTTTTTGTAACAACCAATAGGAAGCCTTACCAGAACAGTGGAGACTGCTATAGCAGTAAAGGTGTAACATACAATCCAAACCAACCGGGCTCTTCCATTGTTACTGACCCTACTAGGGAGTTTTTTCTTACCCACTGTGGATTGATTTTTTGTTTTTGCTTGCTCTTTGGGGTTTGAGGCTGGGTATATGTATAAGCACTTTGTGACAACTTCTGATGTAAACATTTATAGTTAAATTTGAAATGTTTTATTTGAATGTCTGCTATCAGAGTCTTTCTCTTCTGGGGCATTGCAGATTTCCCAGCATTACTCTCAGATATTCCCAGCTCTCAGGTAGCAGGACAGGTAAAACGTAAACCTATAAATGTGATGTTCAGCGTGGGGCAATAGCGGTGTGTCTTAGCTGCACCTTCTATGAGGCACGAATATTCATGTTTGTTGAATTGAAAGGCAAAATATGAATTATGTGCTTATAATGCTGAGTTTGTCCATCCTCATTTTTTGAGACATTAATTACTTTATTTTGCCAGGTAGCCTAGCAACTCAGTCATGCCAGTGCTCTGAGTGGCTACTTAGAATCTGTAATAATCCAATTTGAATCTGGTTTAATTCTAGAACCAGGGTAACTTCAGCTCTGACAGAAACTCAAATGCACCTCATCAGTTTGTGTGGGAGTTCTTGATTGAAGAAAGAAATTGAAGTGGGCACTTACCGAAACTGGGGACATACGTCTCTGGGCTCAGCTTCCGAGAGTCAGACAGGCAGTCTTCGGTGATGGCCTGAGAAAATCAGGGATAAACAATAATTTACAATGGAGTCACAATAACAGCTCAAATTATTTAAAAACAAGGAGGGAGACAACAATTGATCTAGAAATGTATTCCATTGTTCAACAAAACTGTTGCAGCCATTTTGTAGACTATCATTCTGTCAGTGCTTAGTCCTGCTATTAACATAAATGACAATTACAACTCTAATGAAATGTAGGTGTCAACAATTAAAATGCCACCTTTTCAAGCCTTGAAGTAAAGTACATATCGAAAGTAAGGAAAGTAACACGTTTTTACAAAAAAGCTCTGCCTTTAAACAACGAAACAAGGTGTTTTGATACATCTGACAGCTAACTCAATATGTCAGGTGAAACAACTAAAATCAAAAAACCAGTAAAGCAGTTCCAGTCAAATCTGGCTATATGTTATTTCTAAATGCCTAATGAATTAAGTTTCAAGCGCTCTATGAATAGTTGTGTTTTGTGTGGTGAAGATGTTGCTAGGGGACAGGGACTAAAGTAAACAATAGAAGGAACTGAATTTCCTTCAGTGCCACGGATAACAAAACGCCTCTTTTAACAGGGCTAATTCACAATTCAAATACTGAGATCAATGCATACTGAAATGCACTGTTCATAGAGCTAGCCTCATTGTACAGTACTGCTAAAAGGGAGAGGTTTTATATTCAAAACCATATAAATGTTAAATAATCATCCAGAGTTTGTGTTTCATTGCAGCTACATCAACACTCCTGAGACAAAAACAGTGATTGTTTATGCAATCCACACGACACGGAACTATGAAGAGATGAATAAAATATATCAATCAACTCCTCCCACCTAGTCTACAGCATTCTGCATTGTGACAGGGGCTGAAACCAGATCTCAGTCTGTCAATCCCCACCTGTCTCTCTCTGTCAGGGTGTCAGTGCTGGGATTTCATATTGCCTATATTGGTTGCATCCTTGCAAATTCTATTATGGACCACAGGAAAGATGGTTGGTCTGTATTCCAGTACAAGCCTAATGTGTTAGACAGGCAGCACAATCCATAATTTGTTTTACCAATTAGTCTTCGAACGAATCACAAAAATAATTTTACCTCAGATCTTTACAAAACAAATATGACAAAAGACAAATAAGGCTGCCTATGTAAACAGACCGTAACAACCAGGTTAACAAATTGACTTCCCTGATGGGGGGTTAGGGGTGTATGCCCATTAAACAAGGGGTTCCACTATGGCAACATAGAAAATGCTTTTTGGATTATCACTGTCAACAAGGAGCTGGTTCCCTGTAATATGAGATAATTATCTCCAAAAAAACCTCAACATTTGTACTCAACATTTAGATAGATCAGTTTGCTTGCCTTCAGAAGAGGTCATCGATTAGTGACAACAGCATCTTGTTTACTGAGAATTTTTTCTAAGAGAAGCCCAATGCTCAATAGAAACACTGAAACATCTGGAGTTCAGTTGTGGGGTCATCTTTAACGTAGCTTTATTTCTATCTGAAAATGTTTAAACTCCTCGCAGGCATTTCTTCTACATCTGCTACGCTTAGTGGATGCAAAGCTGATGCTACACATATATTCTTGAAAGGATAATTATTTACATTACACTTTCATAATTTTGAAAGAGCGAAATGGTAGACCAGTGTTGTCACTTATGAACACATTTAACTAGGTGTAAATGTAACATTTGTGTCCTAAATGGCCAACCTGATCAGAGGATTTTCCATTAGGGGCACTGCATGGCTGATCTTTCACTGTGGATGGGAGGATTGACCTCTCCCAGGGTAACTTGTTTTTCCCTTTGCCTGCACTGACAATTCTCCTCTGCAGCGGAAGGTCATCAACAAGCGAGCCCAAGCTTCCATAACCATGATTCAGCCTGTCAGTGTCTGGTTCTGTCCTCGTACTTCTGGCGCTGCTGACACGGCCACCGTTAAGCACCCAGTCCAAGTCAGCTCCTGACCCAAACTGTGGTGAGCGCCGTTGTCCTGGTTTAGGAATCACTAGCGCGTACTCCACCGTACCATCAGAGGACAGTCTGGGAAGTACGTGCCTTGCTCTTCTCGCTTGTACAGCTGCCATGAGACCCTCCACATCACCACTAAGCTCAACTCTGTCGACAGCTTTCATTAGGGGCTGCTTTTTCCCTGTGTCGAGGCAATGGTCAAAAACTGCAAATAATTCCAGGGCTGCAAGGCGGACCTTCTTCTTGCCGTCTGCCAGATATGGTGCAACTTCAAAGCAGAGACCGGGAATGTTGAAGTGGTCCCGGGGGTGGGTGAGCATAGCTGCTGTAATGATGTTGAGGACATCTTCTCTGACTCTGGAGTTCTTGTGTCTCAGGTGTCCAATGACAAGTTCCAACACTTTCTGTGGTCCAACAATTTTACCCAACTGCCTAAAAACATTCATGTACTCATTCCTCGTGACAGCACGAGTGTCCCCAAGGGTTTTCAGAGCCACAAATGCTATCTGTTTAAAATACTTTTCAACATTGTATTCCAATTTCTGGATGAGAAGGTTTATCACCTGTAAAGTGCCATATAAAACTTTAAAGTTGCTGTCATCTAGAAGTCTGCGGAGTAAGTTGATAAATTCTACAATACTGTCTGAAGGAACTTGTTTTAAGTCCAATCTAAAGATAATGTTTTTCAGCTCTTCCACACCATTTGTTCGATTTTTGTAATTTTTTAGGTCTAGGAGCTGTTCATGTAACTCCTGGGATATCAATCCAAAAATCATAATTGATGGTCCAGTGCCCCGGATGTTGTCAAAACGGAGAATAGAATAACGTGATCATATTTCTGTGAGGACAGCGGATTTGCCCTTTACTTTGACTTGTCATTTTTGTTATTGGTTTGATATGATTTTAATGATGTATTCCACAATGGCAATCTTGTAGTTATTGTCCAGCAATCTATGTTAACAGTTACAGCTCTCTACAGTAGGCAGCTGGTAATGGGAAATATATTTCAGAATGTTCACGTTTAAACAATAACATAACTGATAATGATTCTTAAAGAGAATTTATTTTTTGTTGATCTGCCAGACAACTGTTCAGGTAAACGTAAAACCACTTGTAGCTTGATGTGCTCTCTACACAGCAATGACGAATAAAAGGCACCGAGGAATGTAAACGTTGTATTTGAAAGCCACGGTTGTACTGTACTTTAGGTAGCCGCATAGCTGTCTTAAGTTACCACCGTACTGTAGCTAGATATTCCCATTGCTTCCAAAACCATTCCATACAGTTGTGTGCAGAAATGGCGTTCCAGGGCGACGTCGCTGCCAGTGGCTCTTCAGATTGAGGTTTTCCATATAATCCAATATCATAGCTTTTAGCTACGGTCTCCACACAGATTGACCGTGAGAGTTAATCAGCAATCAGCAATCAATCAATCAGGTGGTGGTTAGCTAATGTTAGTTCTTTATTTTACAGTATCTGAAGTTAGAAACAGTCTAAATTCAGACTTCGCATTCCGATAAATCGTTCAATTCCGACGTCAAGCCTAGGAAAACGTTTTCAAGTTGTATATACCTCCTCCGATTAATGTAGACTTGATAATGCGACACTCATAGAAATCCACTAGTATGTAGCAGCTGATATTCTGTGTTGAATGTTCGTAAGCATGTAGCACTGTAGACAATAATTGTAGCCCACACACGGACAAGCAGCAAAATGGCGAATGCAACACGCACGACACAAACGAACCGCTTCCATGGTGACGCAAGTTTCCACAGAATTCAATCAGGAGATAAATTAAAAAAAGTTTATTATATTATATATTGTTGTATTATTAACAGTGTAAGTAAGTCCAATCGTATAATACAAATATTGACATCATAAAGGAACCGATAATAATTACACAAAGTTATTAAATTGTCATTATTAAATGTTATTATTATGGTGTAATATTTCAAGTGTTTCTATGGCCAATGGTCCCATACCAACCTCTTTCCAACAGGGGCCCCTATTTTACATTTCACACACGCACACGCACACGCACGCACGCGCACGCACGCACGCACGCACACACACACACACACACACACACACACACACACACACACACACACACACACACAC
>JACXGM010000750.1:12148-35483 GCA_016801145.1 Umbra pygmaea | reverse complement strand
TCACCGGTGGCCATCTTGTCACAGGCAAGCTTGGTGGGCTCTATGGTACCTAATGTAAGGTGAGTGATCGCAAATACTCTAATCTCGCTGAAATCTTGACGGATTTACAAACGGTTAAGTTTCTTACAAATGTTATTAACGTGGCTATTATTCTGGATGCTTTATATATAATATGCCATTTTTTCAAAAAAAAGTATGCAGTGTCATAACTACATCTGACATTTTTAACAAACCAAACCATTTGAAAATCGGTAGAAAATTTAGCATGTTATGGTTATTTCAAAGTACATGCACCATTAACACACAATGTTATGAGTAAGCGAGCTGTCTGTGGCAAGATGGCCGCCAGGTGCAGACGTCGACCTCCATTGGCCAGCAGCGCTGACGAGATATCTAGCCTTTATTATGGATATCTATGGTCGAGCGGTCCTCCAGCGGGTGAGCAGCGTTTTAGACGGAAGTCTTTTTTTGGATAAAGCATTATGTAACAACATATAGTAAGCAGTGTTCGAGCCAGTTTGAGATTCTTGACATTACATGTGGGTCCAATACAAACCACAGGGCTAGCACAAAGACAGTATATGACTGGATGAACAGACCCCATTCATTCTTATGGAGACCGAGTGAAGCCAATTAGAATCACTTTTTTGGATATAGCCGAGCGTACTGCGCAGCCTCAAGCTGAGCGTGATGACGTAGATGTGATGTGAGCAATGTCTCTGACATTTTTAATTCTTATCTTAGCCGTGCCAAGAGAAATCTGAATCATTCCGTATCTTGCCTCGAGCGTGAGTAGGACTTGTCCATGAGCATAGGAGCAGGAGCAACTTTTGGTAAATATTCTGGTAAATTACTTTGTTGTTTTGACTGTATGCCTCCACGTCCCCCAATTGCCTGTGAGCTTCTCCTAATCTATATGGTAATTTCTCTGCTGTGTGACAGTAAGTTGCGTGGTTATGACACGATAGTTAGCATATTTTCACAAAAACGGCTGCTACGGGTACATAACGTGAGTTTCAAGGTAATGGAGATTTTTATACATTGTCTTGTTTCTTTAGAAATAAACAATGGAAAAATAGAGTCCACCAGGCATGACGTACATCATCATAATGCAGACACACTTGTACACTGCAATCAACATCGTAATCAATCTTCTGCATCTTTAAGATGGTGTACAACATTCCATACAACTGTCCTCCTCCAGCAAGGCGACTAACAGAAACTTTTTCAGTTTAGTATTCATTGACAATACGAAAACAATACGAAAACTCTACTGAGCTGTCAAAACTTTTCTTGCAATCCCATAAACCCATATGAGAAAGCGACATATTAGCTCTTCCTCGGTGGTACATCATCTTCCGGTTCTGGTTGGATACACCGCACAAGTTGGATAATTTCAACTTTTGCAACACACCCGCTGCACCGCATCCACATTTTGCCGGATCCGGTAGATTCGCCACAGCGATGTGCATTGCTTCCTATTGAAATGAATGGACTTCCGCCGGAATGCAAACAGTTTGCCGTGCCTGGTGTGAATCCAGCAATAGACTCCCATTCATTTGGGCATCACTTTGACAGCAAATAAATTCACTCCATGGCGTGGAGGCATACAGTCAAAATGACAAAATAATTAATCAGAATACTTACCAAAAGATGCTCCTGCTCAACTCATTCACACTCTACTTTCTCTGCAAGAGGCAAGATTCATAATGATTCAGATTTCTCTTGGCAAAGCTACGAGAAGTATAACAACGTTCAGACACATTGCTCACGTCACATCTACATTGTCACCCTTAGCTTGAGGCTGCGCAGTACGCTCGGGCTTGGCTACCACCGATAAAGTGCTTCTAATTGACTTCACTTGCTCTCCATAGCAATGAATGCTGTCTGTTTGTCCATTCGTTATACTGTTATTGGTCTTGATGCAACCATGGGCTTAGCAGCCAATGGTGGAACTGCCCCCCGTGCACCCCAAAAATACTTTTTCCCATAAACTTTTGTGGTTAAAGAAACTTCTATATTTCAGCAGCAATTCTTTTTTGGGGTACATCAACTTGCCAGCTCATAGGACTTTTAGTTATTAAAAAGTGTTCTCCAGGCAGATCTGCCTTGGAGGCAGCAGTCATTTAAATTGGCTGATTGAAAACTGAGGGTGGACCTCACATGACATTCGAAATGTGCACAAGAGCAGTTTTTAATCATATCTAACCGTACACCTAACCTTAACCCTAACCTTAACCACACTGGAGTGTTAAAATGTAATATTTTACTATATATATATATATAGTAATTATAAATGAAAAATTAAACTTAATATGAGGTCCGCTTTCAGTTTTGAATCAACCAATCAAATGACTTCTCCCTCCAAGGCAGATCTGCCTGGAGAACACTTTTCAATAACTAAAAGTCCTATCAGCAACTTGCCAGACCGAACACTTAAAGGGTCCTTGTTTTAATCATCAGGTTTTAAACATTTTTTAACATTCAGTAGTAGCCGAACACAAACAAACAGTTGCTAGTGCGCATGTCCGTTGGGCCGCACAACATAAAAGATCCGGGTATTTTGGAGCTCCATGTTTGCTTCGTGCACTTTAAACAATTTTTAGCGGAATGAACAGGGCTTCATGCCAAAAGGCGCCATCCAGTTCTCTTTATACATCCATGAGGCTACCAAGGCACCACCTTGCATTAGCATTCCATAGACTCCCATTCATTTTAGGGTCACTTATAAATTAAAGCAAATAAATTTACACCTGAAGTGTTTAAAGACTCTATTTGTCCATTCTTTATTTCTAAAGAAACACAACAAAATATAAATCCTCCATTACCTTGTATCTCACGTTATGGCCCTGTAGCACCCGTTTTTGTAAAAATAGGCTAACAATTGTATCATAACCACGTGACTTTCTGTCGCACAGTAGACAAATTAGTTTATGGTCCAGGAAAAGCTTGCAGGCAATCGGAGGGGGTGGAGGCATACAGTCAAGGGAGAAGCCAATAGAGTTCATGAAAAGCATTCAAACAAAGTTTTTCAGCAACGTTATGATGTATTAGAAATACTTCAGTATGTGGCAAGTGAATTCATATGAAGTAAGATTTGGATCGATTCAGATTCCTCTTGGCACAGCTACCAGAAGAATTACAACTTACAGACAGGTTGCTCACGTCATATCTATGTCGTCAAGCTCAGAGGCTGCGCAGTATGCTCAGCTAACACCAAACAAGTATATATATATTAAAGAAAAAAGCCTAAGACTTTTTATGTTAGAAAAATATGTATTTTCTAAAACGCTTCTTACTCGCCGGTGAACCACTCTGCTGCCGGGGGACCGCTTGTTAACCATTGAGAAAACCGCCGGCGGACCCTGCTATCTTTGTAATCATATGGTTGTGTACTTACAATGCAGTGGTGTAAATAAGTTTGTTGATATCTCCAAATAGATAAAAATATATTTTTTTCCAGAGTCGCACCTACTTTTTGGGTGCAAAATACAGAGCTCCTATAATGGGCTCAGTCCTGCCACCATTTTTCGTAAAATAAATTTAACCTAGGATGATGCCATGTAATAATAATAATGATAATAAAATAATAATAATTTATTGTATTTATATAGCACTTTTCAATGACCCAAAGCGCTTTACATAGTAATGGGGGAAGCCAACCTCATCCACCACAGATGTGTAGCACCCACTTCCATACACAGTCACACAGACAATGCACACACCCACTTCCATACACAGTCACACACAAGAAATCCCATTCCCTTCGGTGATACATGGCAGCCATTTTGGGCCAGATTGCTCACCACAACTATCAGGTGGAGAGGAAAGTAGTTATATATTGGGGAAGGGAAAAGAATCACGCAGACAAAGGATGTTAACCAATTAAGGTTTTTATTGACCACTTTCAAGGGCATGTTTAACCAAGAAAAATTAGACTCAATAATAAACTAATAAGCTTCTGGCAATGACTCGCTGCCCTTTGGCATGTCTCCTCGAGGCTGGCTCCTTCTCAGCTATACTCCTCTCTGGCAGGGAACAAGAGAGCACAACAGCAAGATTTGCTTTTATTACTCAGAGTGACCAACCACATTTACATTTTCCTTCCTCTTAAAAGGACTCCTTAATATTCAACTGGCCACAGGTGTGCTGAGACATCAGGTGTGGGACAGCCTCTGTCTTCCTCCCGTATTCGGGGTAATACGCCGTCATCTCCTTTCGGTGTTCCTGAGGTGCTGTCCAGGGTCCTGACGTCCTTTTGTAGTAGGGCCAGCGCAGACAGACTCCTGACTCCACAATTAGGAATGTGGGGGATTATTAGGCGGCCATGATTGAAATGAGGCTTGGTTTGGAATTTGTCCATGACCCTGGGCTTAACACCCCTGCTCTTACAAATAGTGCCGTAGGATCTTCAGTGGCCACAGATATTCAGGACACCCGTTGAATGTCCCATCCGAAAGACAACACCCTACAAAGGGCAGATGTCCCCATCAGTGCTCTGGGGCATTGGGAATGATCTTTAGACCAGAGAGAAGCGTGCCCCCTACTGGCCCTCCAACACCACTTCCAGCAGCACTGGTCTCCCATCCAGGCACTAACCATGCCCGACCCTGCTTAGCTTTAGAAGCAAACCAGCATTGGAATACAGCGTGCTATGCTGCTGGCATGTGACCTAGACCCCAACACACGCCATGTAAAAATTATAAAACGGTGGCAGCACTAAACCAATTGTATAGGAACTCTGTAAAGTAGCGCTGCCCAGGATTTGGGATAGGTAAATCAGATGATCTATCCTACCACATCGCCCTCCAGCGACTCCTTGTGTTCAGATCGGTCGCCTCTAGATTCAATCACGGAAGTATAGTCGGAGAACGTAATCATCCCATGCATGATCCGACTAAAGGCTTCCGTGTTGAGTGAACAGAGTGAAAAAGAAGCGGTGGCTTGGGCGACATGTGGTTGGATGAACTGGCCTTTTTATTTAAAAAGTCGCAATAAAGCAAAGGAAGTACAAATTAAAAAAAAAAACGTCTGGAAGGCGGGATTGGAGGAGCCGTGTAGGTACAGTTCCTGGCTGCAAGGGATGTTCTAAAGTAAAATGAACGCACCCTCAACGGGGCAGGGATCATTTCATTGGTCAACACTACAGCTGGCATTATATTGGTTGGGGAATTTTGATTGCACTGTAACACAAACAATCCGAGAGCGCAGAAAAAATCTGTGAGGAGAAGATTTGCAAACGCGAAGAAGCAGCCTGAGTGCGAGGAGAAAGGCTGAATTTGAGAGCAGGAAATCTATCCAAGCAGAAAATTTAAGCACAAGCAGAGCACATCCAAATGTGAGCAGTTACTATTTGAGTGTGAGAGCAAGGTTTTGAGGGAAATTATTACAAAATCTGAATGTAATATCTTTGAGAAATGCTCTCAAATTGAAATAATGTGCTCTTGAATAAAGATAGCAATATAACTCCATAGCCCTGCATAATATACAATTTGACAGGCCCGCCACATTGGTTGAATTCCAGACATGGCACAGAGTAATATTTTATCTGTCCAATATAATAAAATATTTTCAAAAATGCGAATGATTTGGGTGGTAAAATATAAACTTTAGTATGAGTATGGGATCTACTTTAAATTGTTGTTCTTTTTTTCACTTTATTGTACCTTAGCGTTACATACTTGTCCTCAGTTTGTATAATTTGATTAGCCTACTAAGGTATTTTCTCACTTACTCAATAAAACAAATAATTATAGTTTTTCTGGTTGATTGTAAATTATTTGATATTTGACATTATGTTGTTATTTATCCAGACACTAGTGTGTGATTAATTTTGCCAGTAAGACTGGGCTATTTAGACAAGAAAATATAACTTAAACATATAAGCCAATTTGAATATTGAAATACACCTTGAACCCCATTTTTTCATACCCCACTTTGGGAAGATAACAACACTACAGAAAGAAATTGAATGACTGTATTATATTGTGTAAAGAACAAGCCATATTATGCATGGCCGAGTATTGTATGCAGGGGTGTGCGCAGTTTATACAAACGCATAGCTGGCCAATGCTTTTCACACTGCTCATCCAACACGGAAGCCTTTATTCAGCTCATGCACAGGATGTTTACACTCACCCAGTAGACTTTCATGATTGAATTTACAGGCGCCAGATCTACACACTAGGAGTCGCTGGAGAGCGACATGGCAAGGTAGATAATCAGACTTATTTCTCCCCAATCCCTGGCAGCACTACGCCAATTTGCTGCCTCATGCTGGAGGTCCAGGCAAAGTGGGAGAAGCCATAGTCAGGCTGAAAACACTGACTATCATGGGCACAAGATGAAGTTGAGCTTACTCTGTCCATCTCCTCACCCCACCACTCCTCTGTGAATTCACAAACCATTTCCCGCTCCACAGCAAATGTAGTTCTGCTGGAGGAGTGTTTGTTGAATGCCATAATACATTAATATATTTGGGAGATTACTGCTTTCTGTCTAGGCAGAGGAGTCACTAGAGAATCCCAGGCCTTGTAAGGTAAATTTGAGGTAAATCGAGAAAGCCAGAAAATTGTGAGGAAAACAAATATCTTATCTGGATGTAGTAAAGAGTGTTTAGAGGCCAGATCTGGGAAGTTAGGGAAAATACCACTGTCATAAAGGTCATGGAAGGTCTTAATACCTTTCCTTGCCCAAAGAGAGAAGGTATTGTCAATAAAGGAGAGGGGAATATGTTGGTTTTGTCAATAGGGACCATAGTGGATGCAGAGGAAAATTTTAAATGCAGAAGGCTCTAGCGGCAGAGCAGGAGGCACTGGCAGCAGAGCAGGAGGCGACCTCGGGTGGTTGTGTGGCTACTTTTGTTGGTTGTGTGGTGACCTCTGGTGGTTGTGTGGCGACCTCTGGTGGTCGTGTGGCAACCTCTGGTCGTCATGTGGTGACCTCTGTTGGTCATGTGCCCGACGTAGGGGCCTGGGCTTGAAAACTTGGGGCCCTGGCTTGAAAACATGGGGCCCTGGCTTGAGAACATGGGACTCTGGCTTGAAGACTTGGGCCCTGGCTTGAGGACTTGAGGCCCTGGCTTGAGGATTTGGGGCCCTGGCATGAAAAATGGGGGCCCTGACTGGAAATATAGGGGCCCTGACTGGAAACAGGGACCCTGGCTTGAGGACTTGGGGCCCTGGCTTGAGGACTTGGGGCTCTGGCATGAAAACTAGGGGCCCTGACATGAGAACTAGGGGCCACGACTGGAGACATAGGGGCCCTGACTTGAAAACTAGGGTCCTCTAATTGGGAACATGGGACCCTGACTTGAGAACTAGAGGCCTGGGCTTGAGACACAGGGGCCTTGACTTGAGACATAGGGGCCCTGACTTGAGAATTGGTTTATCCTGTTTTTGTGAAAATTGTCCTATATTTGCGTTCTTACCTAATGTATATAGCACCATGTTGTGAAGATGGGGGCCTTCTTTTTTGTGTCCTCAGTGGACTCTTAAGTTATATTTCATTGATTGTGCTACTTAACAACAAACTTGAAACAAAAAAAACGTGTTTTGGAATATGAAAAAAATGAAAACACAATTTTTCTTGTTGGTTGTTTCATTTTCATGACTCTTATTTTTGCAAATTCTGTATCCCCCCTAACGTTATGTTCTTATGTTTTTACACCAACTGTATTTGGCATTCCCTTTCAAGCTCGCTCCCGGAAGTTACGCAGCATAAAGTGTCTGCTGTTTGTTTTCCTGACAGACGCTGGTTTCCTGCTGCTGGGTTGAACTTCGCACCATACCTAGCTACTGTAGGTAACGCTGCAATAAAAACAAATCCTGTCGGCACATCTGACGCGCAACACAGGTTTGTGTCTCTGCTTGTTCTTTTAACCGTTTTATTATATGTAGTTAGTAGGAGCTACAATGTTATACTTTCCAATGGATCACAATTCAAATGGTGAAAGATCAATAGGTTGCTGTTTTGCGTGTGTTTATTTTTAGCAACATCATTTTACTGGCTGTCCTCTGCAGTGCCAAATGCATTTGAAATAGCATGCCCTTGCCTTGTAATGTTTCACAGGAGGCCTCAAAACCCTTCTTTCTCCTATATCCAATACCGTGGTTATTGACGGATACGCCATTACTATGTTATAAAATACATGCAATATTTATCAGCTAATCTGAAAATTCAGAACAGCAGTACAATACTTGCAAGGCTGTCAAGTGTGGACCGACGATATGCGAAAGCACCGACGTCTAGCCAGCCAGCTAACTAGCCATTTAGATATCTATCTAATGTTACTAACTAGCCATGTCAGATAGATAGTAGCTAACTAAACCTGCTAGTAAACGAATTTCACCGATAAGTGGTGTCATGTTAATGGTTTTGTTTTTTAATTGTTATAGGTCGTCTACTAGGTAGAAGGGACTAGATAACCTGGGCTTTGCTAAATAGATTGTGATGTTGGAGTTAGCCTGCTAGCTTTTATGTTAGCATGTTTGCTCGTGTAGATGAGCTACTGTCAGCAATGAGTGTTTTGCTAACAACATTGTCAGCTATGAGCCTTGAGGTTTTGAGGCGTCACTCAAGCTTGCTCAAATTGTTTGCTGTGGCCAGCTCTTTTCAGCATTGTGACATTTAAAGTTATTTTGTAACTGGGGATCTAGTTAGCTAACGTGCTTGTAATTGAACCATGCTCTTTATTATGGAGTAAACGCACACATCAATTGCAGTTTTATGTCATTTCGGTATTCTTTTTTACTTTTCCAATTTTGCTGAAATTGCAAACTGATTTGATATGATGAAACTGATATTCTACGCATTAAGATTAGTCGTATGCAGTGTCACTGCGCGTATTGTATGTCGTAATGTACTTGGAAAATATAATATTATTGAATGACTTATGTAGTTACGCTTTTTACCTTGCTAAATTATATCTTTTTTAAGTTCCCGGCAGTCTTTTCCTCCCCCAGTTCTGTATCTTTATTAATGACCCATGCCATGCATCATGTACGGCTGCCCTGCATCTTTACATGGTGATTGTGCTGTAACAATGTTAATATTAATTTCACTTTTGCATATTTCCCCAGATGGACCAGCAAGCCCAGTCCTATATGCTTGCCAGTCTGACGAGGCCCCACTCTGAGCAGCTGTTGCAAGGTCTCCAGCTGTTACGGCAGGACCATGAGCTGTGCGACATTGTGCTGCGCGTGGGGGACGCCAAGATCCATGCTCACAAAGTGGTGTTGGCGAGCATCAGCCCATACTTCAAGGCCATGTTCACAGGCAACCTGTCAGAGAAGGAGACCTCTGAGGTGGAGTTCCAATGCATCGATGAGGCTGCGCTACAAGTACGGTTCAAGTCAACAAACTGTCACAATTAAAACCATTTTCTCAGATTTGTCCTAAAACCCACCATATTCAGGCTTTGTCATATCGTGATTGTGTGATTTTGTTTCTCTGTTGTAGGCCATTGTTGAGTATGCATATACTGGAACAGTATTCATCTCACAGGAGACAGTTGAGTCCTTACTGCCAGCTGCTAACCTGCTCCAGGTCAAGCTAGTCCTGAAGGAGTGCTGCTCCTTCTTGGAGAGCCAGCTGGATGCTGGGAACTGTATAGGTATCTCCCGCTTCGCTGAGACTTATGGCTGTCATGACCTCTGTCTGGCTGCAACTAAATTCATATGCCAGAATTTTGAAGAGGTCTGCCAGACAGAGGAGTTTTTTGAGCTGACCCGAGCGGAGCTGGATGAGATTGTGTCAAATGACTGTCTAAAGGTGGTGACAGAAGAGACTGTGTTTTATGCCTTGGAGTCGTGGATTAAGTACGACGTGACCGAGCGCCAGCAGCACCTCGCCCAGCTGCTGCACTGCGTCCGCCTTCCTCTCCTTAGCGTTAAGTTTCTCACCCGCCTCTATGAGGCAAACCATCTAATCCGCGATGACCACGCCTGCAAGCACCTGCTCAACGAGGCCCTCAAATACCATTTCATGCCTGAGCATAGGCTCTCTTACCAGACTGTGTTGTCCACCCGACCACGCTGTGCCCCCAAGGTGCTCCTCGCTGTGGGAGGCAAGGCGGGACTCTTTGCCACCCTGGAGAGGTAATGCTGATCCACACTTATACGTTTCATGGGGCATCAATTGGCTTAGTGGTTAGGGAGTAAGACTTGTTCGGTTTTCAATTCCCAACTGTCGTTGTGTCCAATTCACCCTAAGTTGCGGGTGAATATAAGGGGATGCCCCTATATTTACTGTAAGTTGCTCTGGATAAGAGCTTTAGTTTTGTTTTACCATTATTTTACGAGGCAAGTTGACTGAGAACAGCTTCTTATTTACAGCAAAGGCCTGGGGAGAAGTGGGGGGAGGGAAGGGGATGAAAGAGCCAATTGAAAGCTGGGGATGAGTAGGTTGTCATGATGGTATTTAGGCCCGATTGCAAATTACTCCAGGACACCACGGTTAACACTCCTACTTATACAATCAGTGCTATGGGATCTTTAGTGACCACAGAGTGTCAGGACACCCCTTTTTAACATCCCATCTGAAAGACTGCACCCTATGCAGGGCAGATGTCCCCTTTACTGCCCTGGGGCATTGGGAATGAGCTTTAGTCCAGATGGAAGAGTTCTCCCTACTGGCCCTCCAACACCACTTCAGAAGAGATCTGTTAAATGACTCAAATGTAATGTGAATTGGAAATTCAAAAGTTACAAGTAACTAGTGTCATTTCTTTTTCTTGCAGCATGGAGATGTACTTCCCTCAGACGGACTCATGGATCGGGCTTGCCCCTCTTAGTGTACCACGCTATGAGTTTGGAGTGGCAGTTTTGGACCAGAAGGTGTATGTGGTGGGTGGTATTGCCACACACATGAGACAGGGCATAAGCTACCGGAGACATGAGAGCACCGTTGAGAGCTGGGACCCGGACAGCAACACGTGGTCCACCGTGGAGCGCATGGCAGAGTGTCGTAGCACCCTTGGGGTGGTGGTCCTAGCTGGGGAGTTGTATGCCCTGGGGGGGTACGATGGACAATACTACCTTCAGTCTGTGGAGAAGTATGTTCCCAAAGTCAGGGAGTGGCAGCCTGTTGCCCCTATGACCAAGTCACGCAGCTGCTTTGCTACTGCTGTGCTGGATGGCATGGTCTACGCCATTGGAGGCTATGGGCCAGCCCATATGAACAGGTATGTGGTTCAAGTAGGCTTTTGAAATACTAGGCCTAGTAGTATTTTTTGCAACACATGACAGTATTCATATTAGAAATGGTGTGGTACAACACATGGTGCCTTCATTAATCTTTGTTTTTGTCCACCTACTGTATACAGATTCATGTCTTTTTTTGTATTTTATTTTTATAATGTTAAAAAAAATCCCTGCCCTCCCAATTGTTCATATCAGATTATTTTTATTTTTTTCTCTCACTAACCCAGCTATGTTAGCAGCTCTGCAACCCCTTTTGATAGGATGGGATGGTGAAGGGAGCTCACATGTTTCACCCAACCACATGTTGACTTTTTCACACTGCTCATTTAACACGGAAGCCTTTAGTCAGATCATGTACGGGATGATTACCTTCACCAACTATACTTCCACGATTTAATTTAGATGCCTGGTCTGCACATAATTAGTCGCCGGAGAGCGACGTGGCAAGGTAGATTATCTGACTTATCTATCCCAAATACCAGGCAGTGCTATGCCAATTTGCACTGCCTCGTGCTGGGCTCTGGGCAAAGTTGGAGAAGCCATAGTCAGGTTCAAACCACTGACTTTCATGGCGTAGTTTGACATGAATCTACAATCAGGCTCTGCAATGTAAGCCATTTACGGTAGGATCAAGATTTGTCTTCTACTGACAAACATTTTGTTCTTTGAGTAAGAGCTTGGGTGCTGGTTAGACCTATCGTCTTGGCTCAGTTGAGACAGAGATGAATGTTGTTGTTACACAGTGTCCCTGACTACCTAACCCCCTCAGATTAATGTGCTTAGACAAAGATGCTCTGGGGACTGCTTGATCCCCCTAGAGACCTGCAGGCACTTAGTTGCTCAGAGGTCATTCCCAAGTCGCTAGTTTTCCGACAATGTTGTTGAGGGTTTCATCAGCAGCACAGGTTACATATATAGCTAATATTAAAGCAAAGTAGTAAGTTGTACAATATTTATTTGATACTAGGATATTTTCTTTTTGGCCTGCTACTCAACTAAACTTTGACAAACTGTAGTGAATATGAAGCATATTACCAAAACTGTGCCACATTGAGTGTTTATGTCTAACTCTACTTTCCAGTGTGGAGCGATATGACCCCAGCAAGGATGCCTGGGAAATGGTAGCCACCATGGCAGACAAACGGATCAACTTTGGCGTTGGGGTCATGCTGGGATTTATATTTGTGGTTGGGGGACACAACGGCGTCTCACACCTGTCCAGCATTGAGAGGTATGACCCACACCAGAACCAGTGGACTGCTTGTCGGCCCATGAACGAACCACGTACAGGTGAGTGGCGAAAGGACTCAGATATGGTTTGTTTTAATGCAAGAATATTGACCAGTCAGACTACATGGCAACAATTAAAAAAGAACCATGTTGTGTTTTCCAGGTGTCGGCTCAGCAATCGTGGACAACTATCTGTATGTGGTGGGCGGTCACTCTGGGTCATCGTACCTGAACACTGTCCAGCGGTACGACCCAATCACAGACAGCTGGCTGGACTCCAGCGGCATGATGTACTGCCGCTGTAACTTTGGCCTGACTGCCCTTTGACCCATGGTGCCCTTAGGGTAGGACTCCTAAAGAGAAGACTTAGATGAAAGGCTTTTCTGTTTCTTTTGTTTCCCCCGACTCATCGCCAGCGAGCTGAGGAGTGCTCGGTGGATCTCAGAGAGCGGTTACTGCTGGGCAAATGTGCCCGGCTGGTGCCAGGGGACCACAGAGATGGCCCGAGAGAGAAGGGTCTGGTCTGGAGAAGTGGGGCAGATCAACATGTTGCTTCTCACAGAGGAGAAGAGCGCTATGCCTGCTGGAACACGACGCGGACTCTGAGCCATTTAACGAGACTGTGGGAGAACACTGTCACTTTTGTTGTAAACTTTTTGTGTTCATGACATTATTTCAGACTCACTCCAGACTTATTTGTTGTTATTATTTTTTTGCTATTGGCAGAAAATGCGTTACAATTTTCTAGGTCTTCAAAGTTGTGCGAGCGCGTGTACTGTGTGTGATTGCGTGGCGCTGAGTGTCTGTATGGTTGTGAGTAGATGCATGTCAGATTAAATGAATGTTCTTTAGTGTCTGTGTGCAGCATTACAGCTCAGGCAAGGCTCACACTGAGTTTGAAATGTCTGCATCTAAATCAGTGCTTCACAAAGAGAAAAATCTAAATCTTTATACTCACTTAAAAAGGGCTGCCTTTTTTCTCTGTTGTAAATAGTTTAAATTAAAAGAAATATATAGGTATAATTATATCCTAGTGCATTGCCTGTAAATGTTTTCTGCACTGGGTTACTAGTTATTGGATGTTTGTGTGCGAGTGTACATATACGACTTTGAGTCTGGTAGGAGAGGTTAGAAAGGCTAAACAAACCCCAATGAATTCTCCTGAGAGTACTTTCCCCATTGAATTCTCCTGAGAGTACTTTCCCCATTGAATTCTCCTGAGAGTACTTTCCCCATTGAATTCTCCTGAGAGTACTTTCCCCATTGAATTCTCCTGAGAGTACTTTCCCCATTGAATTCTCCTGAGAGTACTTTCCACCTGTCTTGAGTTTAATCCATGGTACAACTTCTATTGTGTCTTCTTGTGATCTGTTTGCACTACATCCACTCTTCATAAGCATTGAAAGTGACCCTGTTCCTTTTTTTTCTACTTCTGAGTTTATAAACAATACTAACTGGTGCTATATTTAGGATTCAGGATTCAGCTTGTCTGTCTGAGGTTTGTTTTATTTCTTCCTCCATTTTTGTATGTTATTAATATATGTGCATCAAAATGCCACATTAACAATCCTCCATGCCATATATTAGTGTCTCTGTGGTAACCATGTAGCTGGGGTACTATAAACAACATGCCCCGTGTTAAATATTATTTTAGTCTATACATTATAGTTCTCATGCATTCCATCCAAAAATGGCATCTTTTCAGCTATAGTTTACTTGAAAAAACAGTCCCTCCATTTAGAATTACTGTCTGAAATGCTGTAAAAGTTTCCTCACCAAGAAAGTCTTAGTGAAATGTTTGTAACAAGAAAATGTTTCAGCATTAAATGACCATACACCCTCTCACAGCTTGCTTGACTTCCGACGAGGTCCCTGTGAGAAGTGCCAAAATATGACTCGATTTCACAAATGTGTGACGTTCACACCTCCAGAGCTACAAATAATACATTCTGTGTTCCCGAGTGAAATTGTTTATTTTCATTTTTTGATCAAGCTAGACCTTATATAATAACGTCGATGTGAAGCACTGATGGCTGGAGGTTAGACTGGATTGGTTGGTGTTTTTTGTATTGTTCATTAGATGTAGATGATTGCACGTGGAGTCAACATGAGCAGATCTGCATTGCACTTACCAAGTATAATTTCAATTTGTCCCTCGGTATTGATTTAGGTTACTGGCATTTATAAAATGCAATAATGTTTTTCAGGAGCCACATTTTACCATATTTTTGCTTCATCTTAAAAGCCAAGGTTTATCAACGCAGTGAGGTTCAGGCTGTCTTAGTCTTTACATGTATGAAATATCAAATTAGACGTCCATCATCCAAACCTCTGTTGTGATTTTCCCAACCCACTTGGCATTGTGTTGAAGCCATTTATAATGTTGAGCATGTTCAAATGTATTAGGAAATGATTGGCAGAAAGAAAATTACAATTGTTGCTTTGGCTTTGGGCTTTGTGAATGGGTGTTGCTTTTGTATCACCGGCGAGAGCTCTCTTGCTTTGATAACACTGCAATTATATGTGCTCTTCCATTTGCATATTTGGATGTATGATTACGATCTTTAGCTCTGACCTTCAAAGTTAAGCAATGATAAGATCAAGGGCAGCCCACTAAACAAACATCTTAAGACTATTTAGTCTTGCTTCAGCAATAAGACAGTTGTCTGCACATTATGAGAGCTTGTCAAAACAACTTCTCTTTCAAGAATCTATTTTGAGGAGTAATTCATTTTGCTTCAAATCTAAATGTAGTTTCAGTATGTTTCCTCATGATTGGAAGTCCTGTTGGTGCTCGCTGGAATATTAGACTTTACTAATTCACACTGGAAACCTCTGGTAATCTGTGATTAAAAAATATTGATATTGGTATAATTGAAGATACTGCAGGATGGAAGTTCGTGGTGAACTTAGTATTATATACTATTTACCTTACTATAAATTGATTGTTATTGCAGATTCTCAGATTTTCTGACTGAATGAAAATCAATTTATTTTAAAAAGCAACAGAATTCGGCATCATTTGGGAGATCCAATGAGAATATCATGTGTAATATAACTACCATCTCATTTTTTTAAAGGGGAACTAAAATATGTACTTCCCTTTGTTGTATTTAATTCTTTGTCATTTTAGGCCTGTGCATCCACAAAGTTAGAAGGATGAGTCTGAAAGAATTTCAGTAGTTAGAATCACGCAGGCGTGATTGTTGTCTGCAGCCAACATCTATTGTTAAGCTTTTGTGTTACTACAGTAGCATGTGTAGAAGTTCCATCCGTGTGGGGATATTAGACATTTTTAGGGATGTATTTATACTTATACCTTACTGCATTGTGGAGGGAACTTTTGGCCATATGGAATCTGAAAACGTGAAACTGCAAAATGAAGGGAAGGTAAAATACATTTATTAGTTGTTTTTATGGCCTCACCATGTCTTGTTTGCCACCACTCTCACCAAAGTGCTTGTTTTACTAAGGAATGCAGAGGGAATAATATCAAGTCTGGAAAATACTGCAATGTCACTTGTTTTGTCTGGGGGAAAACTGATGTCAATGTTAGCCAAATTACCACTGCTTCTGTTACATTTCCCATGAGTGTCTGAACTTTCTGAAGTAAGGTGATAATCTTGAATTTTTATATCCTGTGGATTATTACTGGAACCTTGATATAGAAAGCAGTATTTTCTTTCTCCATATTTTCTCATGCTTTAATTGAACATACCTTTTAGCCAGTTAATTTGTGTGGTGCAGTTGTACCCTGTTAAAATTAATAAATGCCTGCCTTAAAAGGTATGCTTTATTGTTCTTTGTGGCTAGTTTGAATTATTTGGTGTATGTAGAAACAACATACTGGGATTCCAGTTTGAGAATGTGAGCGGAGTGGTTTTACGTGGACAATGCTCCTGCGTTTTAGCTAACTTTACACAACATTCCAAACTCTACCACTGCACATTTTATTAACTAGTTTTTAAGGTACCTTTTCTTTCAAATGCGGCACATTTCAATGGGAAAACCATAGAAATAGAATGGATAGAAAGGCCATTGAGCTGCTTGGCGTGGTCATTCGATTAGTACACAACAAAATGGCGATTGTTGTTAATTGTCACGGTGACAACGCGCAAATAGATTTAATGTGGAAGTAGGCCACTAGATCTTTGCAATGGAATGGTACACATAAAAATTGCTGTTGCTCTGACCATTCTGCTACATAGATTTGAATTGGAACGGCCTTTCTAATCATTCCATTTCTATGGGGAAAACGATCAGTTTCAGCAGTCCCTTCTGATACAACTTACATGGAGTGTTATGTCGCCGATTCTGGCCTTGCACCTGCCACAACAGAACCTTGTCCAGTTACTCTGGAGTCCCATCTCCAGTCTCATCTGAAGGCCTTCCGAGCTGATTTAATCTTGGATGTTACGGCTGATCTCGCAGTCCAGATGAAAACAGTTAGTGATGCAGCTCTGGCCTGTTGGTGCAGCTGCTCACAAACATGCTTGCCAATTTGAAGGATTTGAGCATGACATATCTGACTACAACTGCCAGATTGTATGCCTGTAGCAGGAAGCTGCCCATTTGGAAAGTGAAAGCTGTTGGCTGGTGGAGAAGTCTGACGACCTTGAATCCCATTTGAGATGCTGCAATCTCCGGGGGGTCGGCTTACCGGAGGGTTCTGATGGGAGAAACCCAGTTGGATCTCTAGCTGGGTTCTTAGCGGACATATTCCCCTCGGTTTTACAGTCGCCTCCAAATCTACAGCGGGCTCACCACATTGGCAGGCATACAGTGGGCGGAAGTGATGGCTCTAAACCATGCGTTTTCAAAACTCTGTTCCACTACTTTCATGACAAGGAGGCTGTGTTGCAGCGGAAGGACAGATAAAAGCTGGTCTACCTTGGGAGGAAAGTATTTATGTTCCCAGACTTTAGCTTAGGTGTTGCCCTGAACTGGGCAAAATTCCTCCCACTGAAACATCTACTACATGAGAAATGGGTGACATTTTCTCATATGTTTCCCTACAGGACTCAATGTTGAACTGTCCGGCAAGAAGACATTTCGATTCCCATAAGGATGCTATTGATTGTAATGTAATTTTTACTGTCTGGTTAAACTGGGTGCTTAGGCTACTGACTAGCAGGATAGCATACAAGCTGCCACAAGTACTAATTAATCCCACATACAACCCTCCCCGGCACAGTTTGTCCGTTCCTGTTCCCCACTGTCGTGATCATCATTAAAATAGAAGCTTAGGCTACTAAAGACAAATACAAACAACACATAACATAAAAAGGCTGGGGTCCGCATGGTGTAGTGGGCTAAACCACTGCATTGCAGGACATTGCTCGGTGACATGTTGTTGGATGAACCATGTGTGCACCCCTAGCCATCTCATATCTGTCCAAGGAGTTGCGGAGCTGCCGAGAAGGCAGAGTTAGCGGGAAATGGGAGAGGAAGAAAATTTAGTTAAAAAAACAAACAGCAGGGGCCCGAGCATAGACCTCAACAGTCCCGCCCACAGCCGACTCCAGAAGTAAGAATACCATACAATTTCTCCATTGACAATTGGAGTATAAGCTATAAAATCTAAAAACTGTCAATGGTAGACTTAAAACCAGCTATGACATGACTAAGCGATTGTATATATATGCTCATATAGATGGCAACAGTTCAAGGGGCACCAACCTTGTTTTGAGATTGTCTTTTACTCACGATCTCTTGGATAACTACTTCATTACCCACAATCCTGAACAATCCCACAGTGATGCCTCTGATTGGTAAAACTCATGTAACTGTTTGGTTAAACCCTAAACCCTGTGAACTTCTCCTGGACTGTATGGTAATTTCTCTACTGTGTGACAGATTGTCCCGTGGATATGACACAACAGTTGGCATACTTCCACAAAAAACAGCTGCTACAGGGCCATAGCGTGAGATACAAGGCTATGGAGCTTTTTATAATTTGTCCTGATTCTTTAGCAATAAACCCCAGGGACAAATAGAGTTTTTAAACGCTTCAGATGTTAATTTATTCACTGTCAAAGTGACAGTCAAATGAATGGGAGTCTATTATAGCTAGCATCAGAATCCACCCACGGTTGCTTCAACTTACGGTTCCAAGCCTACCCCCTTGGCTGGTTCCGCTTCGGATGCCATCAAGCGGGATCTCTGGTCGTAATCAGTCCACTGACCAATCAGCATTCATTAGCAAAATGCTAGCATGTTATAGGCAACAACCACTCAAACTGTAAGAAATCGAAAGGACATCAATTCTTGTTCATTTAACTTTTGACCTATAATCCATGTTGAACTTGCAAAAACTACAATCAAATCTGGGATTTCTCAAGGACAAACAGACGAAAGACACACATTTAGCCATCTAGCTCCATAGACTCCCATTCATTTTGCACTCGCACACAATCACCCCCAGTGGAACTCTGGTGGAGGTGCAACCAAATTCGGTACAATGGGGTTTAATAGGAGTGGTGGACAGGCTCTCCATTGACGAGCTCTGGAATAATTCAGTGGTGCACTGTGGTTTATGGCATGAGTAGTTATTTCGCTTGGAAATGAAAATATGTACACAGTCTTGTTGTAAAATGAAGGCTATATTTCTCCTTTATTTAAAATAATTTCATAATGCTTCCATTTGATATATATTAACATAAGAGCCCTCTATGTGTACACCAAATGTGGAGCACTTTCACTGCACCATTCTCGAAAAATTCACATGTAAATGTATAGTGGAACCCTACAGAGATTTGAATAGTGATATCCTTAAAGCAATATTACAGGCTGAATTCAAATAATTTATCTATGCGTCCACTTGATATATTAACATAAGTCCCCTCAATATGTACACCACATATGGAGCACTTTTACTTCACCAATTTTGAAAAATTCACATGTAAATGTATAGAGAATTTATCTGGACACATAGATGCTGTGACACCATAAGTTGATAGAAGTTGCATTGGCTTAGTTTGTTATGAGATGATAAATTAATGTCCCAATTGGTTAACGCAATAAACTTGGTATAATTTTTTTATAAATGTGTGTAATGTTATTTTTTGTGTGCTTAAGTATACCTTCCCAACAAAAAAGCCGAAGCATTTGATAGTTTCAGTTTGATAATGTCAAGCAACCATCCTAAAATATTAATTTATTGTGAAGTAGTCCTTTAATTAGAAAGTTTGTGTGGGTTAATAACTCATTAAACACACATTTTCAATCAATAATAAATGCATATATTGTATCTGTGCTGTGCATAGCAGTATTAAGTAATTTATGTATTGGCTAAATGTAAAATTTTGCAGCTGTATTGAAATAAGGGTTGGTAAGGCCAAGTAAATTATTCATAAAGGCATTATATAACATGTTGTAATTGTTCTTTACAAAATATACATAGCGCAACGAACAAAACCAATTGTTTTTTTGATTTGCACACATTCCATTCACTCCGGTTCTGAGCGTAATACGAGCCCGTCCTCCCCAATTAAGATCCACCGACCGCGGCTGATACACACATATACACACATATACACACACACACACATTATTTATGGTACCAAATCATAACAAGTCTACCAGAATCATTGAGTGAAGCCACATTCTATGAAAAGTCAACTGGTTGATTAGGGGGGGATTCGGCTTGGTGACAGGGACTATGCCTTCAGGCAGTATTTAATGACGCCATTCCTTGACCCAAACTCCGGACCACAAACCTGTTACAATGCAGCCCTGTGGTGGAGGTGCAGCCAGATGACTGCAGCCAGTGCACTTGGACTAACCAAGTGGCAGAGATGCATGGGACCAAATTGTGGAACACCATTTTTGTGTTTTGAGAAAAAACAAACCAAAAACACATTAAATGAATAATAAAAGACAAGACATTATGCTTAACTCCTTGAGTTTTATTTCAATAATTCTTTGTAAAGAAAAGCCAGTAATAGTCATCTTTTGCCTGCAATAAGAGATATTGTTATGCAAGGTCAGCAATAGTACTCTGTGGTGGCTCTGACATTTAGTAATTATGAAATGAAATTATATAATTATTAAAATAAAATAATACTGTAATAAGTGATAAAACCATAACATGGTGACCACTTATGCATTTAATTTGTCTGCTACTTTTTGACAGCCCTCTCTCCTGGCTTTTGCAGACTTTGAGGTGTTCCCTTGCGTTTTAATCAAACTTTCAAATTACTCGTAACCTTCAAGCAATAACCGTTGGTCTGCTGCAGAGAAAAACTGGGCGTGCTCTTTGGCCATGATGAGTAGCCAATAGCAGTGTTGCTGATCAACGTTTCTACTATCGATACATCTCCCCTTTTATGCCAACGCACGTACGCGCAATCATCTCAGATGACTCAATCCAGCGATACTAATCGTAACTGGCAGGTGTGTTCGAAGAACCAAATAAGTGCCAAACCACTGTGTGATAATTAATGGCTTCATATGAGTACTATCCTTACATAACAGTAAATTATTTTGGCATGAACAGTCATAATCAAAATCAATGCTGAAATTTCACAATTTCTGCCAAGGTATGCAAACTTATGAGCACAAATGTAATTCAGTCAGGAAGGGATGGTAGGTCTTTATTTCAAAGATGCAAATTCTGATTGCACTACCCATTGTTTTTTATTACTATTGGGGGACCAACTATCAAAAGCTCCCATTCTGGTTGCATTCTCCAAGTACTTGCTGCCACCTAGAGATACAACCACAAACGTCTACATATTTAAAGGCTTTACTTTGTTCTGCTCTCTTCCCCATCTTGCTACACTGGCGATCTTGTAGTAGTCTACACTAAAGATCTGGTACCAGTTCCGTTGCCATTTTAATTTCTCCTTTGCATCCACTATGGGCCCTACTGACAAAAACCATATATCCCCCCCCCCCCCCCCCCATTGACAATGCCTTCTGTTGCTGGGAAAGAAAATGTTTTAAGATCTTCCATGAGGTTTATGACAATGGTATTTTCTCTAGCTTCCCCAAACTGGACATTAAACATCTCAGTTTTTCCACTACCTCCAAATAAGACATTTTGTTTTTCTTTCAATTTTCTGGCTTTCCTGATTTAGCTCCAAACTAGGCCTGGGACACTATTGACACTAATGCCCAGACAGAAAGCAGTAATCTCTTAGGTCTATTCATTATTATGGGTTTAAAAAAACACTACACCAACAAAATGAAATGTGCCTGGAAATGGGTGTTGTACTGATTTCACTGAGGGCCTCCAGAGACTGCCTGGCTAATCCAGTGCAAATGTTAGCCTTGTTTCAAAATGTGTTTACTTAAACGGTGCTTGTATGTTTTGTCCTGTTCTGTTTTGTGTGTGTTTTCATTTACTTGCTTTAGGCTTTCTCTACACGTTGGGTTGTGTATGGCTGGGGAGATTCTGTGGATATGGGGCAGGTTGGATGTTGGTTGGGGGGGATCATTATTGGTGGGAGGGATATACTATTGAGTGGTGGGGGGGGGGGTAAAAATATAATGTGCATTTGTTTGTTCATTTTACTGTCAACCATAAAGAGTTATAAATATTAATACATTTGACCACCTGCCTAATATTGTTTAGGTCCCCCTTTTGCTGCCAAAACAGCAGACTCATACGCAACCAACTGTGATACACTGTGTGTTCTGACACCTTTCTATTAGAACCAGAATTCACTTGTTCAGCAATCTGAGCTACAGTATCTTGTCTGTTGCATCGGACCACACGGGCCAGCCTTTACTCCCCATGTGCATCAATGAGCCTTGGCCGCACATGACCCTGGTCCCTGCTTTTCATTCCTTGGACCAATTTTGATAGGTACCAACCACTGCAGACCAGGAACAAACACCCCAACAAGAGCTGCAGTTTTTGAGATGCTTTGACCCAGTTCTAGCTATCACAATTTGGCCCTTGTCAAAGTCACTTAAATCCTTTAACTTCCCCATTTTTCCTGCTTCTAACACATCAACTTTGAGGACAAAATGAATAAACACAAAAAATGGGCAGGCCTAGGGGGCTGTATTAACCGCAAAAAGGGGACCAACACAATATTAGGCAGGTGTTCATAATGTTATGGCTAATCAGTATATAAATAAAATAAAAAATAAAACAACATACCAGCTTTAGAATATAAAAATATTTGTATTGCTAAAAACAGCATAGAAAATAAACACCATTCTACACATTAACACAAGGATTGTTGCTGTAGTACCATTTCATTAAGTAACTATACACTGACATTTGAAGAAGCAAAAATAAATGTTGAAGAACTGAATATATGAAGTCTCTGACGAGAAAATACCTTGTATAATAGGGTAAGGTGGGGTAACTATCCCCCCTAATAAAAATGATTAATTGCTGAAACAAAAAAGCAAAGTTAGGAGAAAAAGATTTTATGTGGATAATGGCCATTCTTAAGCAAATAAATTATGAATGGAAATGGCAAGAATTTAAAATGTTATATTATTTGATTAAATGTTTGTTTTTTAGAAAATTTGACTTTTTTTAATTACTGGGGTAACTAGCCCCACCTAAGAACAATGATTAATTGCTGACACAAAAAAGCAAATTTTTTATTTTGGAAGAAAAAAAATTGTAAGTGCGTCATAGCCAAGCTAAGGCGAATGAATTATGAAGGGAAATAAATGTCTAGAGTTTACACTTCCGTTACACAAGTTATTAGAATAAATGTTTGTTTTTTAATAAAAGGGGGGCTAGTTACCCCATTAGCAAGGCTGTAAGTTCTGCCACAGATTCAGCCTCTCTTCCTCCACCGAAAATTGCTAGTTAGCATAACTAGCTGGAACTAAACAGGCTTGTCTAAATGACAGGCAGAAACACATCCATTATCATAAATGTGCAACTACTAGCGGGGGGGGGGGGGCGGACTCATCCAACATATTACTCCTTT
>JACXGM010000750.1:0-12048 GCA_016801145.1 Umbra pygmaea | reverse complement strand
GTAATATCTAGAAAGTTGTGATAACACAAAGGACAATTTTAGTTGTGCATGATAAATGCCAGCCAGGGAAAGTGTTGGGGGGTAAATTTTGTGACATGTTGTGGGCATTATATGAAATAAACGTGGGGGCAAGTTAACACTGAGGGTTAGTTAGAACACCTTACCCTAATGTTTACTGAGGTTAAGACATCTTCAGTGCATAGTAATGTAACTTACTGAAATGCGCAGGATCAATTAAAAACAGGCTATCAGATTATGATTATGAATAGATATGAATTGAAAGATTGCAAGCACTTAAAGGGGAACAATGAATAAATTATTTTATTTGTCCATGTTCCTAAATAGCTTGAAGTTATTATTTGACTCTCCTCAGTCAGCTCTCTCACTCAGGGAGCGTAGGGTCGAGCTAGCACTAGTGTTACGACATAAGGTTATATGGCTTGGTACAGATGAATGTGCCTGATACAACTTTGTGAAATTATGATCTTGCATGAGAAACGAATGTTCTTTCACAAAGAAAATCCCAAAATCGTGAAGCCCAACTGCTTTTGGTACATAAAATAGACATTTTGTAAAATAATTTTTTTTTTGCCTGGTTTAAAATTTTATTTTCTTACCTCTCTGCCCGACGACACAGCGTGTGCACCTCCTGCATTCAGTCTGCTGTGAGGGCACGTTCGACTTGTAAAAAACTAAATGCAGACTTCTTTTTCTAAATTCACACTTTTCTCTGTCAATAATATATTCTCAATCAGGGAGGATATCAGTTTAAGAATATATCATTGATAGACTGATGTTATGTTGAGTGAAGTATTAATTTAGAAGACTGCTTTTTTTTTTACATCTTGAACGCACACTCTCACTAGCGCTAGGCAGGGAAGAAGCACGTGATCTGTTCAGCATAAATGCCAGAAAAGTTTGAAACCACACAACTGACATTTATCATACACAATATATATTTCATTTACCAAAAGCAATTGGGCTTTCAGACTTGGGGGTTTTCTTTGTAAAATAACTTTTTTTTTTTAACGCAAATGATTGTTGTTTCACAAAGTTGTATCAAGCACATTATCTGCAGTCAAATAATTACTTAGTGATTTAGGAACATAGACAAATTATAGAATTTTGACATTGTGCCCCTTTACAAAGCAATTCTGTATGTCACTGCTTGGGCATGCGGAAGTAGAAGAAAATACATCTGACGTATCAGATTTTTGTCCAACATTTTACCAAGATGAAACCCAACATAAAAAAAGCAAGAAAAACAATAAAGACGGTGCCATCTTTACAAAATGTAAAGCAATACTTGTTGTTTGTTTTTAAACTACAGAGGAAACATTACAAAAAAGCACCAGTTTAATCAGAGGTCTGGGCTGCTACACAGGAATAGATTGTAGTCAATGATTTCTGTAAACAAAATCTTGGCTCTAGCCTATGCCCTGAACAACTCTGTTTATATTAATTCATCAATAAAATCATTAATAGCCTAATTTGGTTCCCTGAAACTGCAGCTCTCCCAACCCACGTAAGACAACATTTCAACTCAAACTTATCCACAATAAAGCTACTTAAGGTTCTGAGTTGATTTTTTTAATATTGTATCATAGTAGCCAATCTAGAACTATTATAGTCCATACATATATTCTTGGATTCCAAGCATGCTGAGGGAGTAGATGCAGTTATTAGTTAGTACATTTGAGGCATTGATCAGGCTAAATGTAGTATATTTTAAAATGTAATCTCAAAGTATAAAAACAGAACATAAGGAAAGTTGTGACATGACCTCCACTAAAGAGTTGGGAAATATTAAATAAGGTATTTGGTCAAATCTATTTCAATTCAGTAAGCGCACACAAATTAAAACTTTCATCAAAGAGTTGCAATTAGGAAAAAACGAGTGTTACCTCTTTGAATTGACGTAGTATTGACCACAAATAAGATAAAAGTTCACTGACAACTGGATGACATTCCATAAGTAAGGTGACAGTAGGATACTCTTTCTTGTAAATGAAGGGTAACAGAAAGAGGACAGTGTACTGTATATGTAGATGTGCACGTCATAAAGCTGTCTTTTCATTAGTGTTAGCTGACTGTCCCATCGTGGAAACAGGTGACACGTTTGGGGGCCTGTCTTTTCCCAGTCAAGTCAATTTGGGGGAATTATCGTTCTCCTGTGATTCAGCAAGAAATATAAACGACCCCATCGTTGCTCAGTTACATGGCGCACGTCATTTGTCCGCTGCACGGATGTAGACGAGGGAAGAAAGCAGCAGCAGTTCAGGGGGCTTGTTCAACAGAATCAGGTTGTCACTCCTCAGCCCGTCGTAGTGCATCCAGTAGCCATCGATCTGGAAGGCTGCAGAATAGTGGTGCTCTTCCTTGTTGAAGAGAGTGGCGCCCTCTAGTGAGTACCTGGGGCAAAACACAGACACCCTACATGTTTTTATTTTTGGTAAGCTTTCTTTTTGGGGAGTATTTTTTTGAAATTTATTGGACAGAACATTTGGAAGCTAGCTGCCTTGCAGAACAAACTATGTCATGATAGTCAAGTTCGAGCTTGACTTTGGCTTCTTCTTCTTGTTTATAAGCCCACTGCATAGAATCGCCGTGCCATGTCAAAATAAATTTCTCTGCATAGGATGATGTATGTTATTCGATGCATATGATAAATAAACAACTTTGACTTTGTACGCTTTTGCCCGGACCACCAGCTCTAATCAGTGAATATTGGCGTAGCCCATCGTCTTGTTTGGCGACATGTGGTTGGATGAACCATGTGACCGCCCTTCACCATTCCACATCTGTCGAGGGGGGGTTGCGGAGCTACCGATGTAGCAGGGTTAGTGGGGAAAATTGGACAACACCATTTGGTAGGAGAAATGGGGAAAATAACCAAATATATTTTTTCTAAAACAGTAAACAGGCATGTATACGGAGACAGAGAGGACGGGCACAGACAGACTCTGAGCTGGGTCTCCACCTTCATCGACAGGGGGGGGCGTATGTGGTCCAGAGTAATAAAAATAGCAAGCAGGTTACGGTTCAAACAAAAACACTTCGCCCATCCCTGAATGAGGCTCGGATATGAGCCCACTTGATCAACATGTTTTCCTTACCGGTGCTGGGACAGAGCTAGATGGTATGGGACGTAGGACAACTCCTCAGATTTCCACATCTGCATGTTGAGGATGACAAATGGAGGTGGGCCGTGGCAGAAAACCCTCTGAGAGAACTCCCTCAAGCCGTTACACCTACAGGACAGACAGCTAACCAGTCAGTGAAAGAAAGGATACAGGAGCAATTGAAGTATAATGGTTCAACTATCACAACTTGGCTCACCCCAGTTCTTTGCAGAGAATAATCTTTGGACAGAAAAACTCATCCACCGCAGACTGAATGGGATCTCTATGAGGCAGTTCATGGGGGGGTCTTTGGGGGGAGCGAGATGTCAGAATACCGTGAAGTTAACCACATATCCATCAAGCATTACAATTAACTTGTTTTTGATTGTCTTGATCTACCTAAAGATCTATCCAGTACATGCATAAATATATACATGGGTATAAATACATACACCATTAACTTTCTGGAGATTAGTTAAGGCAGAAAGAAATGAAGTGCTTACGTTGGACCCTTTCCCAAAATGTATAAAATATTTTAACAAGTGAAATCAATATGGAAACACAAACGCTCAAATAAAAGCTTGCAATATACAGTTTTACCTTAAATCAAAAATTTCAGTGTAGAGTTAAAGTAGTAAAAATGCTATGCTGTTCAAATAATTACAAAGGAAACGAACACTGTTGTAAGGGTTATATACCATAATCCGGCATTAAATATGATGTAGCCTAAAACTTGAAAACAGTATGTTTCGCTTAAGTAGTTGCATGCTGCTTTGAATAATCTACTTGTTAACATCTGCACTAAATAAAATGTTTAGGCTACTGTATATCTGCTTTGGCTGTGCTATGTTTGAATGATCTCTCGGTAATCACAAAAAAGCCATTATTGTTACCTAGTTAAATATTTTATACATTTGAGTGTATAACCAGAGACAAAGCCAGATTGCAGGTTTATTCCCTACATTTGTTTACAACTGGATGATTCTAGGTTAATGATATCACATCGAATGATATTATCTTGTCCAATCATGACAACAATTCTGTCTCTGTAGCAGCACACAGTTTCCCATTCATCTGCCACATATCATAAAGGTGCATGCTGCGCATTGTCCCGTGGTGAATGTCGCTGTCTGTGGTTCAGAAATAGGGTCCAGTAGTACATGGATATTACTTATCACAGTTACATACAACCAGACAGTTGTAATCATATTGGCATTCAGCAACAACAGGTGACACATGAGGCTTAATATTAGAGATAATTGTATAGTGGCTGAACCTGGGAAGGCTAGCCGCTACTGTACTGTACATTGAGTTGGATCCGGAACATTCGTACATTGGTTTGTCTTGTCAATCACCCTTTTTACTTATGTATTTGTTTCTGATCATTCCTTCCAACAGTGCTGTAAAGCTTCAAACAAAATGGTTTCATTGAACTGAGTGTGACATGAAAAATGAAAAAAAAATCTAAATTCGACTAGTCGATTGTAAAAGAGATCAGTCGAATCTTGGTCTATCAAAGAAATTCTTAGTCGGGGACAGCCTGTGCTTGGAAGTCATATGTATATTCTACCATTGGTAAAAGTTGCAGGACCATAAGACAGCTGGGCCTACTTTGAATTAAACAACATGTCAATGGGGAGAAATACAAGCCTCCCGAAGGCGGAGTTGTAGACCAGCAAAATTAGCAAAGCCAGCAATGGTGACACAGAAGGCCCTACCATCTGAAAAGAACCCAGTTCAACCTGCAGTGAGCTACTTTGAGTTTGTTTTGGTAAGGGGTTTTCATTCAACTTAATTTAACATATGTTAAGTAGGGCCCCATCCTAAGGAAGAACTGACTGGTCTCTAATAAAAGCATATGGTGCAAAGTCTGACCAAAAGTGAGACTTTGTTTAGAAAAACCTCTCTTACTTGATGTTGATGGTTTTCTGTATGAACTCCTGGACGCGAACGGGACAACTCCAGTTGGTGCACAGACTTTCATGCATGGTTGACATCATCGTCTCCAAGTTCTTGGTGAAGTTCTCGTGTTCGTTACCAAACAGGTCGATCTCCAGTGCTGCATGGTGGATCACGGAGCGATACTGCCTCTTGGACATCCTGTCCCAGATCCACAGCATTTTAACTGTGGTGTAGTCATAGGAATCCATCAGGTAGAGGAAATGCTCCACAAACTGCCTCCCCAGAAAGACACCTACCTCCCGGGGAAAGCTCTGGTTGTCTCTCAGAATGACATAGAGGATCATAAGGAACCCGTCGATGGTGCAGGTATTCTTTAGGTTTATCTTAACATACAGAGGAGTACATGAGATGGCTTTTCTCCCTGCCCTAATGGTGTAGACACCACCCCAGGGGAGCACAGGCCTCCAAAAGGAACGGTCTTCTTCATCGTTGTTGTTGATGGACGCACGGATCTCCTCAAACAATGTCTTAGTCCTACGGAGACAACATTATGGTTTAAGTTATAATTCAACCTGGTTTGAAATGTCGTTAAGGACAGATCTAGGGTCAGTTTCTACCATACTGAAATCATTACCTATAATTCATCGTAACAAATAAAGTAATTGGACTGATTTATTTATAACAAATACTGAGTGATGATAATCCTAGTTGACAAAATAACTTAAGTTGCATATGACTGTGTGTTCAAGGGACACCACACTTCTTTTTAGAAGTACAATTTTCTCCCGATTTGGCACATAAATTATTCTAACATTGACCTTTGTTGTCAAAAAAACACATGAACATGAAGAGTTTCATGGTCTAGTTCATTGAAAGTTCACTTTTGAGCAGTCCAAACGTTGTCACTTAAGGTATGCAATAACGTTTCACTCCTCTCCCTGTAGGACATGCATGGCAACCAAATCTGAAAACCAGGTGTCACCCAATCGTGTAGCAGACAAAATGTGATGGCATGCACATTGAAATGCAATCCAAAGCCACGTAGGAAAAGGGAATTTACAACAAGATTAATAAAATTATTCTTAAAACACCATTGGAATTCCAGAAGAGATCAAACTAAGCAGAAAACGTAATTAATCAATGTAACTATCAACATTTAACATTAACAAGAACTTGGATCCATACCCTGACCATTACAAATAGTGCATGAAAAATGTAACTTATATTACAATTTGGGAGGGGAAAACGTCTATTCAAGATCAGATTTCAAAATAGACGGTGAAAGGTATCTTGTCCCATGGAGGTCGGTAACCCGTTGAGCAGTTACAGTACTAGCTACAATCACAACATGTGTTATGAAGGTTTTAGGAAAATATCGGTGCAGAGCGTGCAATAGTAATTTTAACTTAATTTTAAGTTGCGCAAGTGATGTACTGTACCCAGGCAAATAATGTTTCTTGCATTTAGCTATCTACCTTAAACGTTTATTAAACATAGCTACATAATTCGCTAAGTGGAGCATTTAAAATCCGCCTATTGATGAATTTACATGTCGACTCAATATTGCAAAAATTTCGCAGGATAAACTAACTTTTTCAATTGATATATGGGTTGGATAGTCTAGCTAGCTATCTAATTCTGAAGAATATTAGCTAGCTTGATAGCTTAGCAGAAGCAATGCTATCCACCTTTCAATTTGTAGACTCTCTTCGGTACTTGAAATCAGGGTTCTAAGGTCTTCTGTGTCGGTCAAAATGCAGAATTTGCTCTCCATCGTTCTCTGTAATTCTTCATGTCTTAAAGCAGGCCAAAAGCCACAAATCCTTTCACTATACTGGTATTTTCTTTGACCCTCGAGAATGCTTGGCACTCATTAAGCCTCAAAACATCCGGCGCAATGTCAAATTACGCCCACTTAGTCACGCCCATAGCCAGTGGTTTATTGGGTTTAGCGCACTATTTCAGAAACAATAAAAGACCACTGCAAAATTATTAGTTTCTCTGGTTTTACTACTGATGGATAGGTGTTTGACCACAATTTACATTTTTGTTTTATTACATAAACTACTGAGAACATTTCTCCCAAACTCAAATTAAAAATACTGTCATTCAGAGTATTATTGGCAGAAAATTACAGCTGGTGAAAATTACAATTAACATGCAGTGTTGTCAGACCTCGAATAATGCAAATAAAATAAGTTCATTTTCAAATGAACATAAAATGTTTCAATTAACATCTTGTTCAGTGGAGAACATAGACCGTATATTTGAATATTACGGTGGAGAGTCGTTTACGCCCCCTATCGGTCTGTATTGTTTTCTCCCCAATATCTTCTGTTGACCTTTTAGTTACTGTCTATAAGACTTGACCATGTACTTATAAACAGGGGCGTAGCATAAGATCCTGGGCCCTATGCATAGGCAGTCCTGATGGCCCCCATCCAGGTAATATAAAGTATATTCCAGACATTTTTCAAGGGCCCTCTCTCCCCTTGGGCCCTGGTAATCAGTATTGGTTTTACCCCCAGTCCAACGCCCCTGCTTATAAACCTCCATCTTTGAAATTTGAAAGCAACCCAACGCTCTATATATCGCTCTTCGGGTAAAACCGGAATCAAACCTTTCTTTTCCTGACTCAAACCTTTTCTTTTAAATTCATTTGGCATGGTCAATAGTTTTTTTTCATTCCAATTATTCTGATGTACTACTAGCACTGTTTTTGCCATCCAGTTGGTCCCAATGCAAAGGGATTGTGATGACCACGGAAGAGTTTTTTATAGAAGAGTTTTTTATACTTTTCCTTTAGATTTGGTTCAGGTTATCACCTAACCAGTACCTCTTTCAGAAGTATGATGTGTACATGTGTTGGAATTTAGCAAACACTGAAATGTAATGGCTGACAAATGTAGAGATGCAGATTCAAGAAACATCTGCAGTGGTCTCTCAATTCTTTCCAGAGCTGTATAAGACCTTTTTTACATCAGCACTTGTTACTGACTGCTTATACAAACAACTAGCCAAAAATCCCATACAGCAAGCAATCATATTTTATAGACCAGTGGCTAGGAAATACATAATTTAAAGGCAAGAACATAACATTTTAGTGGATTTTTAATGACCACAGAGAGTCAGGACACCCGTTTAACGTTCCATCCGAAAGACGGCACCCTACACAGGGCAGATGTCCACATCACTACCCTGGGGCATTGGGAATGATCTTTAGACCAGGGGGAAGAGTGCCCCCTACTGGCCCTCCAACACCACTTCCAGCAGCACTGGTCTCCCATCCAGGGACTAACCAGGCTTGACCCTGCATAGCTTCAGAAGCAAACCAGCAGTGGAATACAGGGCAGTATACTACTGGCAAATTAGCAAATTACCAGATTTACATGTTTCTAACATGATGTTGGCATATTTAGCATGCTACTATCATGTTTTTAGTAAGATATTAGCATGATTAGCATGATTTGCATGATGCTAGCATGAATAGCATGTTGCTAACATGATACTAGCATGATTATTGGTTTTGGGTGTAACTGTTTGGAGTGTTTGGAGTGGGCGGAGTAACTGGCTGAGTGTTTGGAGTGGGTGGGGTAACTGGCTGGAGTAGGTGGAGTAACTGTTTGGAGTGTAGTAACTGGCTGAGTGTATAGAGTAGGCTGGGTAACTGGGTGGAGGGGGCAGAGTAACTTGGAAAAGTGTTTGGAGTGGGGGGAGTAACTGGCTGCCTGTTTGGAGTGGGTGGAGTAACCGATTGGAGTGGGAAGAGTAACTGTGTGGAGTGATTGGAGTGGGGGGAGTAACTTGGTGGAGGGTGCAGAGTATTTTTTTAAAGTGTTTGGAGTGGGCGGAGTAACCGATTGGAGTGGGCGGAGTAGCTGTTTGGAGTGGGTGGAGTAACTGGTTAAAATGTTCAGAGTGGGTGGCCTCACCAGGTGGACTGGGCAGATTAACTGTAGGCTCAGTCAAAAGGTTACAATGACTGTCTATAAAGAACTTCACTTTGAAACAACCCAATCACCAGTTATGTTGTAAAAACTATTAATGTTATGGCTTAGAAAATTACATGTTTAGTGACAGCGGGTGGAGCTGAACATTTTATAGAAGATATGTGCATGTGGACTTGACCGTAAGAATGGCAGCAGTCTATAAAATGTTTGAAGATTAGTCAGGTAGCAGCTGCTCTCACCCATAATCCGGAAAAATTCCAGTTACTGCACTAATGTAGGCAGTTCTCACACAAGATATCCACAGCAACCTGGTGCATTGGAGTTCAGTGGAGAAGCTGTAGCTGTCTTCACACGGCTCTAGTTTCAAAACATCTCACATCTTAGTTAGTTATACCATAGGACTCCTAAGAACCAGGCTGACATTTTGATATATAACATGTCTATGAAAACCTAAAACTGTAGGCACAGTCACAGGTTAGAAAATGGGTATAAAATTACATTTGGCTAGAGTGGAGATTCAATGAATGTCTATGGAGAACGTGAGTTTCAAACAAATGGTCATAGTGTAAAAACGATTAGGTGTATGGCTTAGATATTGACATAAGTAGTGACAGCAGGAATAGATGAACGTTTATAATATATGTGTATGTGAAGTGAAAAATGTTGGAGTGGTGGCAGTTTAGAAATTGTTTCAAGATTTGGCAGTTGGGTGCTGCTTACACTCTAAAGGCTGTTTTATGCTTCTGCGTCAAATCGACGGCGTACCCACGCAAACCCCTTTGCGTCAACGCGGACCCTTGGCGTACCCTCCGCCATCAGGTCAGCTTGTTAATAATGTCCATTTTATCAACCAATCATCATTGTCTTTGTGCTTGTACAGTACAGTACTTTGAAATACATACTTTTGCCCCATGACGTCGTTGTACTCACTGACTTGCACAGCATTTAATTTTCAGTATCTTCTTGATCAACTGTTATTTGTACAATAACCGTTTGCACAGTCATACTCAAGTGTTAATTTATTACATTGTATTTGTCTGCCACTTTACATTCTAAGAATTTTCTTAGAATTTTCTCAATAGGAGCTACTCTTTGCATTAAGATTGTTTATGAATGTGGGCCCAGATTTCTTTGCACCAATTGTACATTTATTTACACTTTTCTCATGTAATTTTGACTGTATTTTTTTTCTTCCTCTCTCTACCTTTTGTGTAATTCTTGTGTATTTGTATTAATGTGTAACTCGGTCTGAACTTGCACCTTTTTTCTTTATCTTTCTGTGGTTTATTATGCTTTTCAGAAAATATACTATGTTTATAAAACGATATTAATGTAAGAGTAAAACCTAATCGATCTATCTGTCATAACAGGGCCAAGTATGATGCCTGGAATCTCTAACTCGAGTCAGGTTGGTTTAATTCTTGTCCAGACAGCCACTTGGTGTACACAGCACTTAATACAGCAATGTTCCCTACATTATACGGTATATAACCTCACCTGCATATCCATTGGCATATACCCAACCACCACCTGTGCCTTCTGTGTGTAGCTCCCCAGCTTCAATGGTAGCCGAGTCACCTGTGTCCAGGGTGGAGTTGATGTAGAAAAATACCCTTATATGATGGAGAAATATCCATTCCCCAAGTTCAAAGAATAAATCCAAACAGCAGTTCTTATGATCCAAAAATACTTTATTGATACAAAATGAAGCAGAGCATCTTCTGCAGGAGAATACCAAACACATCAAGGTCATGCATCCCATTTTATATGAACCCTTATCACCTGCCCTTGCCTATATGATAATCACTGGGGTGGTTCTGATCAACCTTGTGACTTTATCCACTATTACCTTTCACTGTTTCAAACCATAATGTAATCGGTCATCCCTTTATGTTAATTTATCTTAATGTGTGTACATGTGCTCTCGGATGCCCTTATCAGAAACATCCCATGATCTCTCTAAACAATGAAGCCTTCAGGCCTGTTAATACCCAACAGCTCTACTGAGGCCTTGAGGCCTTGTGGCCTCCTGATTCCAAATAGACTTGAGGGTATTTCAATGGAACATTGTGACTTGATACTATCACATTACCAGATGTTCTTATAGTAAATTAATAACTATACTGTATACCATATTGATTTTCTGTGTGTTTGTGATCAAACATATTGATATTGTCGCGGGCAGGTCTGATCTGGGTCTCTATGTATTGATCAACCCTGTAATTAACCAGATAGAGTCAGATCATTACACGACTGCAGTTTATTAAAACTACTCTGGGATGGTGATACAAAATTCAGCTACTAGATGTTCTCAGCCGCCTATCCCAGACACTGCCTGTTTCGGAAAGTGTAGTCACAGACACACAGTAACCTCCTCCTCACTCAATCTGTCTTTTTGAAGTTTTGGAAAAAAGTAAAGTGCCTGCAACTTCTCGATCCTTCCCTACTAGCTCAGCGTATAAATCCTTTAATGGTAGAGACTTTAATGATTAATAAATCTAACACCTTCGTGTGTTACCTTATTTCTTTGATTGAATGATACATATAATTATTGGCAATGATACAGAGAGCGACAAATCGTAGCCTTGGCTTGGTCTACTTATTTGTGATCAAAAACAAATACACAGCTGGGTGGCTGTGGTTATTTGAATTTGGGTCTTATTTTTATTAACTATTGATTAGACAGAAATCATTAGATCCTTGACCCTCGCAAGTGTAATTGAATAATGCTCTGTAGCCTTTTATAGAAACACTCTTAAAATCAGAATATGATACACAAGAAATCATACATTTTATTAAAACACAAAGAAAATTATAGTCGTCACCACATTCTCAATAATGATTCAACATATCATTCCAAATAAACCACATTCACGATCCTAATGCACCACCATAATAGCCACAACTTGAAATGTAATTCCTTACACATTTGTTAACATATCCCAATGCTAGAACAATAATCCACATCTAACAACCAAATATTATAGTGAACCAATATAACTTTCTAGAACAGTTTTAGGCTGAACTCCTGGAACAGAAACAGAGCAATAGCAAAGCAGGTCATATAAAGTTCT
>JACXGM010000749.1:37411-65418 GCA_016801145.1 Umbra pygmaea | reverse complement strand
TTTCTTGGTGTAATTGTGTAATTCTGTGTCCGGTTAAAGAGTTGTACTTTGATGCGCTTTAATTGGAATTAAATATTATTCATTTACTAAGTTCTGTCATAGACATTCTAAATAATTTCCCAGAACATTCTCCGGTGGAGGATTAATGGGATAGTAATTCATGTAAGTTATCTTGTGCGGTCTGCTCCTATCTTTCAGCGTGTATCACGCACACAGTTCAAGTAGCCTACTCCTTTGTCTGACTCGCGGGCAACGCTCTAGTTTCCCGGGTCGCTGTGATATTTCAGTCCGTAGCTGTTTACACATGGATAAATGATCATTATGAGGTCAGAGAGTTAGTTAGGAAATATCCAACCACGTCTATTCTATAAATCGTCTATAGGCAGTTATTAAGCATTTCTCCGTTCTTAACCCAGACTATTGCAAAAGGGAAAAGGAAATATATCATTTATTAATGTATTAATTTATTGTGCATATTAATTGGTATCCTTTTACTCCCGACTACATTCCCCCCCCATAAAAAAAAGAATTGAGGTTTGTATTGAACCGTGGGTCAAAAATTGTGATACGAACCGAATCGTGAGTTTGGTGTATCGTTACAGCCCTAGAAAATGTCATAATAAAGTTATATTTTACTTTAAAATATATTTTTCTTTGGGCCCCTTTCTTGAAATGCCTGATTTTATTAAGGGTGGTTACACCAGTAGACATACAAGACGTTTGACTTGGCAGACATGATTCCCCATGTTAATGGAAATATTCAGAAATGCCATGTTTCTCTATTATTATTTGGTATTAAAAAATACTTGTTTAAGATTATGCCAATGTATTTCAGAGGCTGTCTAGAACATCATTACACATTTTTTCACAACTTCTATTCTTTGTGCTACATTTTTATGGTTACACCATTTAGACAATTTTGCCCTTATTCTGTCAATATCATCTCAAAACTTAATAAAATCAGGCATTTCAAGACAGGGGCCCAAAGAAACAGATATTTTAAAGTAAATTATAGTGTTATTATGAAGATTTCTCATTTTTAAAGTTATTCAAACCTCAGGGACAGAAAAAAATGAGCGGCACGTCTTTCACCCTGCCTCAAATGTAAAACTTTCTACCAGATGTCGTATGAGATTAGTTCATTATCTTAAATGTTTTTGGATTTGCGCAGGTGCATTACTTCTATGATCCATTATATGGTTAAATATTTTTGTTATTTCCTTCTTTCTTGCGAAAGCTTATTTCTATGATCCAGTACGTACGGTACGGATAAGTATACTGGTTCTTTTCGTTCATTTCGATCTGTGCATGCACAAATGAACGATACGAATCAAAATGATTCGTTCATTTGAATGAACGAGATTCAAAGATACGATTCAATAAAAATAATCGAACTTCCCATCACTACTGCATACGCGGCTGCTGCGGAACTCCAGTGCATTCGGCAAGATAGAGGGGGCGGAGTTATCAGGTTTACTGACAGTTTGAGGAGCGAACAAGATTTACACAGGCTCTTTTTAAGAATTTTCATTTGCTAAATATTTGTAAAATAGACCAACAGACATAAAGGGTGACCAATAGCATTGATTTATTAAAGAAGAAAAAAAACAGACCACAAAAACAAGGGCACTTCAGAGTGTAAGGCAAAAAGGGCATGTGCTCTGCACAGGTTGAGCCCTACCTGTGCACGTGCCTGTGCCTGCGTGATCTTCCTCTCTCCACACACCTTACACCTCAAACGTGACATTAGACATGTCTTGCATATTTTGAGATTGACCTGAACTGTAGTTAATACACTTCTCCAGTGGTCTTATAAAATATAAAGCTGTTCATTTTTATAATTTGATAAACAGACTGATGGGTTTATTCAGTAAATCATTTTGGACGTAGGCTATGTTTGGATCATTGCCCTGCTGAAAGAGGGTTTGAATGGAGCTAAACCGGCTTTATCTGAATGTCAATGGAATTAGAAACATCCCTTGTGTGGTTTTGTTTGTGATCAGTTTACATAACGCATGACATAACTGATAGTAAATGGAAGGGCAGAGGGATTATTGAAAAAACTATCGGATGCTCGGTAAATTATGATTATGAAAACTACATAAACGTTTCAACATCTGTACTAAACATGTTTTTACAATGTGCCATTATGCAAAGTGAAGGTTGCTTGAACCAGAATAATTTTACGCTTGAAGTCTATTTATCTCATCAGTGCATAGCGTTGCTGAGGCGAGCAGATGCACAGAAAATGCGCTAAACTCTAATTCAATATAAATTCTCAAACTTAGAAACTGAAGTGCCTAAACAAAAATAATTAGCCAGTACTATTTAAATAGCTACAATTTTTCACACAGGATTCAAAAAATGCATTCTGGAGCATGATAGAGTAGGCTACACACCCGTTCGTTTATTAAATTAGTAGAACAGAAAATGGAAATACAGTACTGGATAGTCAACGATATTTCTCCTCTTTCTTAAAATGGTATTAAAACAAACAAGGCTTCATTTAAATTAAGAAATGCATTCATCTGTATATTAATACAATTACATTACATTTAATGGCATTCTCTTTCTGTAAAAAAAACTATTGAAAGAACATCTACCCAGAGTTGTACCAGGGTTTGAACGCACTCTCTCCATCGTTGCAACTCCTTCGCATTACTGTGAGGTAGCCTAGCCCACTGCGCTGCTTTATCTGTGTGCCTACTGCCTACTAACAGCTTACAGAAGTCTTATAGCGACTTAAAAAAGTATGTTTGGAATGGCTTTTGAGCAGTCAGGATTGTTTTAAACTTTAAGCAATATGCCCCAAATAACATGGGATTATTCATAGCAACACACACCTAAAGTAACAACAATGGGCGTCAGTCCTGGAACACGTACTGTAGTTTATATCCACACAAACACACAGACACGTTAATTTATTGAATAATATCTTTCAAACAGATTTTTGGTGAGTTTCTCTTCAAAATGTGATATCTGTTTGAATAAAGTAATATGTAAAAGTTGCAAACGAGTATTGCACTGTACTGTAGGTTACAGTACTCGCTGTGTTTTCAGAGTACAGCATTTTTAATGGTCTAGCACCACTCTGTGGTGGTAATAAACCATTTAATGATAACTAAATGTACGTTTTGGTGACGCGGTATGAGAGCATTTTACCACTTCACCACCTGTACATGATCTAATCATATTTATATTATAGATCTGGGCCCGTATTTATCAAGCTTCTCAAAGTGCCATTTTAGTGTTAAATGCTGAGAATTGACAAAATGTACTTCTACTCTCAAACTTAAGTATAAAAGCAAGTTATCAAATTTCTTAAAGCTAAGAATACCTCTTACTCTCCCAGCTATTTTAGACCGCTCGAGAGTTCTCTCAAGTGGTTAGGAGTTGCCAGTATGGGCTTGTGAGGCACTGAGGAAACAGAGACGTGCGCAAATCTTTTAGGAGAGGAAGAATGTTTTTTAATTGTTTGGACAGAGCAAGCATCATCTTTGTCAGTGCCAGATTGAGGGACATCATTTCACCAGTGACTTTATGCAGCAATGCATTTTAAGATGAATTGAAAATGTTGATGATGCTTTGTTTGCAGCAATGCAATGCTGATGATTGTGGCCATCACAACCATCAATAAGCCATGGAAACAATTATGCCACTTACAGCTCCACACATTTTCACGTATTTCATTGACTTCCCAACAATATCCAGCATAATCAAACTGAAGCAAACACAATTAATGCAATGAATGGCACTCATGTAAAGACAATTGCTCCCAGCATCAACGAGAATGTTTATATGAACAGGAAGAGGTACCACAGCATCAACACAGAAGTTGAGTTTGATGCAGATTACAACATTTTGGGTTTGGTACCCATTGCCTGGGTCTACCCATGGTGCACGGATACTGAATGAAAGTGGCCCGAAGCAGCTGTTTGAAAGGCACTTTCTGCCACTGGAGTGTCATCTAATAGGAGATAAAGGATACCCTTTACACTCATGGCTGCTCACCCCTTTATACATGCCATTGCAGAAGCCCAAATGAACTACAACAGGTAGCCTATTTTGTAAACTATTGATACACAATGGTTTCATAGTTTATTAATAGAACACTGTATCCTAATATAGGCAATAAGTAAGGTTTCAATGTCGTATCCCTACACAGGGCACATCGTGTCACATGAAGTATGGTGGAGAGGGATTGGCCAGTGAAAGCGCAGATTCCACATTCTCCACTCAGAAATTTGACTAATTATGCAAGCAGTAGTATTTCTTCTTCCCTCTTGTTCGGCTTTCTTTTGGAATCCATGGTGGCTATGATTACATTATTAACTGTAGGCTATATATATAGGCAGTTAACAGCACACTGGTCTGAAATATGTAATTGAGAAACAGTGGAAAACGTGTTGGAAACCTTTTTTGATCTTTAATTTACAATGTGTATATCATAATGGATTCTCTTGAAAACTCTTTATTATCAAATGTGTGTTGAATGTCAACTCCTCTTAGGAATGTTACTATTGAATGTGAATTTATCTGAGAATATTCTTAAACAAGTACATCTATTCAGTGATTGGTCCTTGCCTACTGTAGGTCGTCATCCAAAATCCCAATTGCGGCACAGCAAAGTGTTGTGAATCAGCTCTAAGACTGACACTTAAGATTTCAACCTACACTTTACTTAAAGTAGGAATGAGATGTTTAATAACTAGATTTTAATGGCAGCTTTGAGCCAAGAATGTTCTTACTCTTAAGTCAAGTCTTATCAGTATTCTTATGAGTAATTCTGAGAAGCTTGATAAATACGGGCCCTGAAGGATTGCCATATGAGAGAATGGTAATAAAAACAACCTATTTGTGGCTGTTAGCAATTTACAACATCAAATTCTTTAAATTGATTCATTGTAATACATTTGTGTAATGTGTAGCCTTGCGATCGCCATAAAGTTTCACTTCCTATCTATCCCTATCTTTTGAAACTCACATCAAATCACTGAACAAATCATGTTTTTTCAACTTACGCAACATTAGCAAATTAGGGCCTGTGGTCTCTCAGTTAGAACTGGAGATGCTCATCCATGCCTTTGTTTCCTCCAGTATTGACTATTGCAATTCACTTTTGTCCTCACTCAACAAATCTGTCCTTCACCGCCTGCAATCCATTCAAAATGCTGCTGCATAGGTTACTCACTAGATCAAACAGGCACACCCATATCACCCCTCTACTCTGCTCCCTTCACTGGCTTCCTGTAACCTACAGGATCCAATTCAAAATTCTCACTATAACCTACAGGACTCTACATGGTCAGGCCCCTGCTTATCTTGCCAACATATTTCACCTACACGCCCCCTCCCGGTCACTCAGGTCTATCAACCAAAATCTGCTTTCCATGCCACACACTCGTCTGAAGATGCCGCCATGGCACCCAGACTCTGGAATGCTCTGCCAACCAGCATTAGGTTTGCTGAGAATGTGGATTGTTTTAAGGGACAAGTGAAGACTCACTTGTTCAGGTTAGCTTTTGGGTAACCTCTGTCTCTAATTTATTGTTAATTTTAGCTGTTGTATTTGACTTAATTTTCATTTTCTTAAGATTATGTTTCTACTATGTTTTACTGTCTATACACATTGTAAAGGACTTTGTGACCCTGTCTGTGAAAAGCGCTGTATAAATACATTTTACTTACTTTAATAATTTATAATTAATTTATATCAAGGCTAATATTCATCTATATTATTTAGACAAAGGTGAAAGCATAACTATACATACAGTATATACTAGATACAGTAGATAGCGGGGTGCTGAAGGGATTTGCTTCTAAAATTAACTTCTTTCAAACTGCCATTTTAAACTGCTCTCGTAACATGCTCCTTTTCCAAAATCTTTACTGACAGCAGTCAAAATGAAGGGATTTAATTTCCTTTTTATAGATCACATTCAGTGGTAATGCACCAATTCTTACAAACCAAACAAAAGGTTTTAACACCTGTCAGAGAACGGTGTGACGACCGAAGCTTCAAACCTCACCAATCACATGGTGTTGTAAATTTCAAACAAGGATTGGCTCATTGTGTCGATACACTGTGCTTTGAAAATTGTATCGGAGCTCCAGTATCAATCGGCCCATCGCTACTTATACACGAACATAGACACTATAAGTTTTTTTTAAATGTTACTGTAAGCTACACTACCACTTTACTTAAGGCATACAAAAACACACTGCCTAATAATGCATTATAATCCATTATGATTTCATATAATAGTATATTATACACCACCAACAAAGACACTTTCCATCTGTTCCATCTAATCTGTTCAGATAGTATGAGTGAGGCTTTTCACTATGGGATACGGCCATAGTGTATTTGTCAGAAGCTCTTACACTACACCAGCCCATTGGCTGGAAGTCGAGACGCATGCATCCTGGACAGAGAAGTGCCTTACTCCCTATAAACAGTCCAATGCTGCGTTATCAATTCATTCTAAATAAGCAACACCTTCGATCCTGCAAAATGGAAGGAGGGTGATCTGGTGATACCTCACTCATACTATCAGTGAACCACGTTTACAGCCTTAACCCAAAGTTGTCTTTTAAGTATTCATTTCTGTATTTTACTATAGGATATACTGACTCCCGTATTGTCAGACAAGCTTATCATGATGACTTACTGTCCCAAATTAATCCTGTGCCGGGGACTACCCCTAAGAAAATCCTATACTCAAAACTGTACGTGCCAAAGTTGGTGCAGTGACGTCAAGCCTATAGAACTTTGCAAATGTATGAAGCGAATATCAGCTTGCTGCTGAGCAAATACCTTGGATAGATATTTCCCAGGACATGAGCTTGTAAGCCTACCGGAGGCTGGAGATCTTTACTTGTGTAGGCTAAGAGCTTGAGTGTGAATAAAAGCTTGAGTGTCAATTTAATCCAAGCCTATTTTGAGTATACATTGTGACTTTAAAACGACAAGACCAAAATAAAATGGATACACATTGTTGCAAGAGCCGATTCTGATGGCGGGAAGGAAATAAAAGAAAACCAAAGTCTATTTTGATGGCGTGGAGGAAATAAAAGGAAACAAAACCAAATATTATTTTGATGGCATGGAGGAAATAAAAGGAAACAAAACCAAAGATTATTTTGATGGCATGGAGGAAATAAAAGGAAACTAAACCAAAGATTATTTTCTAAACATCTCCCTCAGCAAAGGGTCTGTGTCAGGCAGTAAGTGAGCGGTTGTTAGAGAACATAGCTCGTGGACTGACCACATAATTACTTGTCAGAAACTAAGTACAAGATTAATTTCTTACATGCAATCTACACCGGCCATGTGCATGTGCAATCATTTGCAATTTCATTTAATGTTACCCAAGGAATGTGATAATGACATGCAGACCAACTAACAAACTTAAATGTTAATCAATTATAACATTGTAGACTTGGTAAAGTGTTGGCTTAATGCCTACAAAATCATGCGATTCAGTACACAAATTATTAGCTCACAAATGAAAAGGTGAAACAATACTGTTTTTAGTAAATACTGTAACTGGATAGTTGCTCTTTGTTCACATCTCATTAACTCACATGGTGAAGAAGTTGTGTTAAATGTGTTGATTTGACAAATTTTTATTTGAGTTGACTTCAACACAATCAAAATAGACATATACAATCAAGGTTTAGTTAGCAACGAAAAGTCTTCACTTAACTTTAAAAACAAAACCAATAAGTGAAATCAACAAAAGCAAAATTACAGTTGCATGACAAAAAATGTCAAGCTATGATAACTTACAAAAGCATGTTGAACACATTAACATGTGTGTCATCGCAACTTTCAGATCCAAGAAGTAAAATCAACTACAACAGGATTACAATTGTGTTGACTAAAATTATAACTTTACGATAAATAAAATGTTGAATGTTTCTAGTGGATTCTGGGTAATAAAACATTTGTAGATTAAGAATTTTTGAAAATGTAGTATTAATTTTTAAAGAAGAATAGTACATTTCTTGAGCAGTTTGCACATCCTGTCCAACTAATGCTGGTACAATGCATTTGCATGTAAATTTACATTTGAATTTCCAAAATATTTAATGCTTAATTAACTGTAATATACTACTACTATTTTAAAGTATGACAACATTACAAATTGATTGAACACCATATAGCAAGTTAAACAGACAAATGATCAAGTTTGTTTCACTTAGTTTTATTTGTTAAAATAACTTTGGCTTAATTTAAAACAACTCAACATTTCAAGTTAACATAACTGAAGATTGATTATTAAACCAGGAATAGTTAATTGCACTGACAAATTGGCAAATGCTTGATTGATAAACAATTTTGAAAATTGATAGACAAAACAGATAAATAATGCTCTTTACAGGGATGTAAACAAACAAAAAGAGTCCAGTGTGAAGGCGGGTGGGCGAAATTGTACTGAAATAAAATGTCATTATAATGGTACGTTCAGACCGAACGCGAATTTAGCGTCTGGAGCGAGTGATTTCCATGTTAAGTCAATGTAAATAGGCGTTTACGCGCGTTTGGAGGTCCTGCGGCACGATGGACACATTTAGCATGGCGCGATGGACTCGATTCCACCTCGTTCGCGCAAACAAGGAGAATTGAGGTTCTCGACGTCACTTGACACGCGTTACGCACTAGTGATTTAATTTGGTGCGGATTGTGCATTCACGCGTTTTTGTGTCTGTTCGCGCCGCGTTAACCAATCAGGAGCCTGCTTGCTGCTGTCACATGATGAAGTGACGCGATATGATTTGAACTCCCGGATTTATTTAACGTGGAGGAACGTCTGATATTGGCATTGAGCAGCAAAAAGTTTGTACATATTGTACATTTTTCATGTTGTATATTTTTTATTTATTGTTTGGCCTCAATAAATTATTTTGTAATATGACTGGTGTGATTCTAATGCACAAAAAAGCTAATCTTTTATGACAACTTAATTTCAATATATGAGACATTCATTTTGTATTGAATGCTATTCACTCCATATCTAAATCTAAATTATATGAAACTTTATTATTCTAATGTAAAGACAACCAACTTTAGTATATAAGAACATAGTTTCTGGACAGTGTTGGTTAGAAAAAGTCACAGAACAGGTTAATTACTTTTGGAGGCTGGCTCCATTTATCATAAAAACAAAAATAAATTAGATTATTTTACAGTAATAACCTGAACAAAGAAATGGCACATTTGTCTTTGTGGAATGGACGATCGCAAGTAGGAGTCAAGTCAGAAATCAGACAGGAATGCTGAGCTTTCCAACTTTCACAGGCGAAGGGGAGAAAAATGTCTATAATGTGTCTATGTTATCGCTTGAAGTAGGTCAAATGATTTTACTCTCGCTCATCAGGCAGCTCACTCGGGAGAGCAGTGTCAAGGTAGCGCGCGACTATATGGACATATCCCGCTATGCAAGAGATACGTTTGTGAAGCGATATTTGCGTGAAAACAAATGGTCTTTCACATTGAAAACTCATAAACAGAGAAGTTCAATTGCTTTTAGTCCATAACATTTTGTTAAAAAAGCAAAATGTATCTTTTTCCAAATTTACAAGTTGCTTTATCAATACATTCTCAATTAGCAGATGTCAGATTAAGAATATATAATTGATAGAGCCATATTGTTATGAATTTAAAAGTCTGCATTCACAACCTGGATGTGCCATCCCCACTTCCAATTAACACCAAAATTACCAGGTAAAGGGAGTTCACACCTAAACAGTCATGAATTAATTAAAAACAAAGAGTAAAATGTATTCCTTATGGTCAATGGTTATTTATGATGTCCTTTGCCTGGTCATCGGTTTTAATTAAAAACTTACCCAAACGGATGAACCCAGCCTTGTAGTCTTACAATGCTAAACATTTGACACAAAATGTGTTAGCGCAATATTAGCACAATAATTGTGCTGACCCTTATTAATAGTTTTGTGTGGTGATTTGTTTGTCTCATTGGGGGAAAATGCCTGGCGTCGCCCCTGGTGCGCACTCTCCCCTCCCAACACCTCAATTCAGCCTCGAAAGAGAGTCGATTTCGCTTCAAACACTCGCTTATTCACGCGTCCTATTCGTTTTGGACTCAAATTTGTGGATTCAAATTTTTCAAGCGTAGCTGCGATAGAAGCAAATTTCACACTCAATTCGCAATCGGTCTGAACGTACCATACGATGGCTAGCTACCTTAGCTGGCTAGTGGCTAGCTAGTTTGCCAGCGAGCTAACCATCTAGTTATAAACATCAGCCAGCATAACAAGTTGTGTCAGAATGACCACTGCAACAACAGTCATACAAATGTGCTATACTCAAATCTTGATACACCACTTAACATTTTCAGATGCCTGCACAGAAGGATGCCCACAACCTCTCACCAGTGTCGGTCAAGTTACTTTAAAAAAGTAATTAGTTATAGTTACTAGTTACTTCTCACAAAGAAGACAATAATGTTAGTAACTGAGTTACATCATTATAAAACTAACTAATTACCAGGGAAAGTAACTATTGCGTTACTTTAAAAAATCAAGTATGTCAAATAACTTGGAAGCCCCCAATATATGTTAAATGAATGAAATGAACACTAAATAGAATTAAATATTAGTCTGAGTTAAGAGTTTGTGGTGGTGGATAAAAATCTAGTTTAAGTTGCTTTGATGTCGTAGCTCAATCTCCTTTTGTGGCGGAGCTCACGTTATCAGCTGCATTCTTGGCCACTAGTTTGTGGCGGCATGTGACAATGTGGTTCTTCATTATTGATTGATTAGATTCGAATTACTTGCCACCGACGTGGAGTGTCTTTCTTCCTGTACATAAGTTGCACGTTACATAAACATTCTTGTCTTTTACCTCAACAAGGGAAAAGTAGTGCTTATTATACTTACAGTTCACGAAAGCTACCTTTGAACTCGTTTGACTTGCCATCGCTCTGAGTCCTGGCCGTTGGTGTGTGCGACTGTCTGTGCGTGTGAACAGAACAGTGAACACCTGCCCTACTCTGCCTCTGGTTGGTTGGCAAACGATAGAAATGTACTCATCAATCATCATCAGTTGTGGTTGTCTACCACCCCCCTGACACACACACACACACACCAGAGAAAAAAAACTTTGCAGGTCCTGCAGAAAGGAAGGTACCACTTCACTGAGCTTAATTAAAGTAACGGCACATTTTATTTTGTCAGTAACGCTAACAGCGTTGTTAGGGGGAAAACAGTAATTTGTTTGATTACTCGTTACTGAAAAAACTAACGCCGTTTATTCATAACGCCGTTATAACCATCACTGCCTCTCACACAAATGAGCCTCTTGGGGCAAATCTAGTAGGGCTTGGTGAATTTTTTCCAAAGTGTGGACGCATCATTAGACTTAGGATTTTGACATCTGAAAGACCTTACTGGCAGCAGGGGGGTTCTACAAAGTTGCTAGTGTTGTACCCAACATAACATAGGTCAACGGATTTAAGCACGAGGCACCATACTATTATAACTTTAGAATAGTAGGTCCACAGGTAACTAATGCTCATTTGGTGGCTATCCTTACACATGCTGGCTTGTAATTCATAATTCACTTTGTAAACTACAGGATAAAGCAATGTGATTGGTTGGCATACATGTCTGATTACAATATCAACTTACTTATGTATATCAACACACATACCAGCTGCTGCCCAGTAATTTGAACATGTCAAATCTAGAAATGTTATATTCTTAGCAGTGGAGAAATAAGCTATAAACTGCTGCACACCCAAAACAATAATTGTGAGAGGTGCTAACCAATGGACAATTTAATATTAGATACAAAACATGAGACGCACACTCCAGGTTTCAGCTCCAAATGACCTATAATCTAAAACGCTAACATTGTGGCATCCACCTGGTATCACGCATTACAACGCAAGTTGATGGCGAAATGTTGGTGTTTTAGATTATAAATCATTTGGAACTGATACAGAAAGAACAATGGACACTCCATGTATCTAAAATGTAATTGTGCATTTGATAGCACCTTTTAATTGTTTGGCGAAAAAATACCAACAAAGAATTTACTTCTCAACTTATTGATATAATAAACAAACAAAAAAATACTAAGAGAAACTGACAGACCAAAGGAGAATGTTGTTACACTTGTGTGTGTTTATGCATATGAATGTTGTTACACTTGTGTGTGTTTATGCGTATGAATGTTGTTACACTTGTGTGTGTTTATGCGTATGAATGTTGTTACACTTGTGTGTGTTTATGCGTATGAATGTTGTTACACTTGTGTGTGTTTACGCGTATGACTTCCAATCCTTTTCCTTAATGGCTCGGTTTCAAACAAATGCAACAAAACATCCAATTCTTTTTTTCTTCAATTTTATTATTATCCCCCCCAAACATGCTACATCAGCAGCTCCACAACCCCCCCTCGACAGATATGGGATGGTGAAGGGCGCTCACATGGTTCATCCAACCACATGTCGCTGAGCCGGCCGATACTTTTCACACTGCTCATCAACACAGAAGACTTTAGTCAGATCATGATGATCCATAATCACTATACTTCCACAACTAAATTTACAGGCACCCGATCTGCACTAAGGAGTTGCTGGAGAGCAACATGGCAAGGTAGATAATCCAATTTGTCTATCCCAAATCCTGGGCAGCGCTATACCAATTTGCACTGCCTCATGCTGTAGGTCCGGGCAAAGTCAGAGAAGCCATAGTCTGCCTCAAACCACTGACTATCATAACATAGTTTGTCCTACAAGGCAGCGACTTAGCCCACTACACCACACGGACTCTCCACAAAATGTCTAATTCTCTCAGGCTTCATGTTGTGGCTTCTACCCTCTTGACCTTATAATTGAGGCAGTGGCAGCCTCTTAATTCAGAATTGTGTTGATTAGGAGAAAATTCTGATTAATTGTATTACTTGCATCTCACTTTGATCTAGAATGACATGATGGCAGCAACGTGAAAATAACTAAGACAGTCCAAGTAATTGTGTTTCCTCTATTTTGAGCCTATGAATTCAAATAAGAAGTATTCCCTGTACAGCAAGGGCGTAGGAGCAGGGGTGACACCCACACACACACACACACTTTTAGAGGCAGGTTGTGGTTCCCCCAATAACAAAACTACTTTGCTGAAAATATAAGAATTGTCTGCCTTAATATCAAACTCACTATTACACTGTTTGCTGTAGAATACTGAGAATGATTCACCCAATGTCCTCAGCTCATTTTCCAGCCACAACTGACAACTGATCACGGATGCGTCCCAGACCGTCCAACATGGTGTCCAGAGTCTCCCTGCTCAACTCCACCGTGACTGAGGAGACGGAGCTACTGCTCTCTGGACAACTGGAGTCCTTCACCTTTGATAGAAAACATTAAGTCCAAAATCAACACCGAAACCCAAGTGTAGCATTTAGGTATGCACACACATTATTATTATTATTATTAGTCACGAAGTTGTTCCAATGCTTGTTATGAATAAAAGCACAGCAAATTGTCTGGTTGTCTGAAAAGGGTACAGAACATATTCTAATGTTTACCTTCATGTTTACCAGGCAAGTGGGCACAGCCATACGACTGACAGAGTCAGATGCCGTCTTCATGTCCACTCTCCAGTCCATCTCCACTAGCTGTGGCAGCGAGACTGGAAAATACAGTCAACTAACAGTTTACACACACAAAAGCACCTCATAATAAAGGGTCAGTACAGTAAGAAACATTTACATATGGTGTGGTTAATTAATGAATTTTTGGAATAAAAAATCATGTGCTTACTTTGATTAGAAAGAACCTCATTTCTCCACCTGGGACTGGGGGAATAAAATAATTCAAAATCATTATCTTTACAGATTTACCAACTAACTAAATAATTATCCTGAAACAGTGTAGTGTGAATAAGTACTCATTGATACATGGGAGAGCAGGTTACAGACCTATGATCAAGCATTATCTTGGTGATGAGGTTCTTGAGGCTGAGGTGGAATGACTCAGGGAAAAGTGCAAGGATTTGTTCGGGGGCTGTCAGGTTATGGAAAAGGATGTGATGAGAAAGTGTGTGTAGTGCTGCAATAAGCTGAAAGAGAAGATAACAGGATCAATTAGTGTCCTCTCTCTAAGGACCATTTTAAGAAAAACAAGTGCAAAGCAGATGTGACCAATGGTATAGTCAAACGTTTAGCCTAGGGCTGGGAGGTATACCGGAAAAAACTATATACCGGTATTCATGTATGTACCCAGCAAACACGTTACGTAACGCGACCAACCGTGACGTCAGTATTAGTCGTGGATTCGTCACGTCACCAAAATACTTTGTGGCAACGTCATCAATAGGTAATTCCGTGACCACAGAGCCATGGTCATTTCCTTACCTTAACATGACGTTGTAGCATCGTTATTTAAATGACCAATCATTTGGTCATTTTCTTACCTCCTCACCACGTCTTAGCCACGTCAGTTGTGAAATACATTAATAGAAGGATATACATGTGTTTTTATATATAAACATTTAGACTGGAAAATAAATTAAACAGTAGACATATTTTGAAAAGTATGCTATTTATTCAACATATTATTTGACAATAAGCCATTTTTTATCATTTTTTTAATTCCGTGGTGGTTTTGTTACTGTATTCACCGCAGTAAATTCCAACCAATCGAAACGCTACCAAAAAGTAGGCTACCTGAACTTTTGGGGGTGGGACTTTGGCAAAGAACATGTTGCATACGCAAGCATCCCACCCGCCATTTTTCACATTCTGTTTTTAACGCGGTTCAAATATACCCGTGACTTTGGTTAATCTCCGGTTCCTGCGGTCGAAATACACCAAATACCACGTTCCTGGGGAGAGTTCCTGCGGTGGAAAATGTAAGTGTACCGTGTTTGTTCATTTAATAGTGTATTTGCAGACTACAGTAGTGACAGTATATGTATATTTCTTTGGGCCAAAAGATGTCTGCTATGGCTGAATGTTTTGGTGGAATTTGCTATTGTAAGAACGCTATTTATTAACTGTAGAAATTGCGATGAACATGTTCACAACAGGTACATGTTTGCTGACCGCATTTATCCTAAGGTGTTCTAGTAACATAGTTTTTTTATTGATTGATTTTTTAACATTGCTAGCAAAACAGGGTTGGCCATGCTTGTTTCCTGATTTCCAGTACACCAAAAACATGGACGACAGTTTTTGTTGTAAACATTGTTGACGAAAGGTGTTTTGTATGGATAATTTATATTTTCTGTTTATTAATTTAAACGAAATGTATTTGCAGACTAGAGTATATTAATTTACACCTGCATAACTTTGTTATGTTCTGTTTGCGGTGAGTTTGTTTCCCGCCAGAACATGCTTACCAAACAATGATTTGTACAGCAACAGATGTTCCAGCGTATATTTATTTGAATCGGTCAGCCTCCTATTGTTGCAGTTTATTTCAACATCCTGGTACAGTAAATAGAATAGCTTATTATAGACTTATTATTTAATTTTTCTATTATGAATATACATTTGTTTTTATTTTCTCCCCTCCGATTTGCTAGCATTTTGTCTGGAAATGTTGACACAATGGTGGTGTGTCATACAATTTTACATAACATTTCTGTTTTTATTCTACACAACAGGGGCTATCATGAGGAGCCAGGCTGGTTTAGAAGACATGGCTGTGGAGGACCTAACTACAAATCTTCTGAAACATGCAACAGCTCACAGTGAACTACAGGTACAAATATACACTTCTTTTTTTGTGAGCATTTCACCTAAGACTGTGGGCAGCGAATATTACTTGATATATTTACTCCTGCAAGATGCTTAACTCTTGGTTGACTTTAAATCTTTAAGGCCTGTTCACTGAATTGTTAAATTGTTGGTCGTCTAGGTGCAGTCGGTCCCAGAAGTGTCGATCCCAGAAGTGGTGGTCTCAAATCAGTCATTCTCACAGAGTGACTGATTTTGTAGGTTGTCTTTTGTTGTACATAGTTTAAGTTTTAAGTTGTTGTTTTTACAACTCTTTCTTTTTTTACATTTACATGCCAGTGATGCTTGTTTCTACATTTTATCCCATTGTAAGTATAGTGTGTATTCTGTAAAATAAAATTTGCAAAAAAGCACTTATTTTCAGTATTCTTTACATTACTCTACAATGTGTTTTAACATTTGTTTACATTACTACATGTTACTACAAAGATTTACCTCAGTATTACAACTGTTTTTGAGTGAAATAACAAGATTTAAATAGTAATGCTAGTTGAAACAACAAACTGTCAATTCTGAAGTTATGAAAAAGAACCACAATGATTTTTGCTGCTGTGAACCAGGAGTGGCAGGTAACTGCTATAGTATAAATGGATGTCAATAAATCCATAAATCACTGCAGAAAGTCATCCAATGACGAATCCGCGACCTTACATAACGTGTTTGTGACGTAATGCAAACGTACTGACAAATGTCATCCAATGACGAATCGCGGACCTTAATTAAATAACGTGGTCGCGACGTACAGTTGACGTAATGCCAACGTACTGTCAAAAGTCATTCAATGACGAACCGGCGACTTTGATTTCATAACGTTGTCACGACCTACTGGCGACGCAATGACAACGTCAGTTGGCAACGTCGTAGCGACCTCTCTGGGGGTTTCACTTTGCCGGTTGTGGCAACGTCATATGCTAACGTAAGGGTGACAAAAAATGACCAGCACGTGACATTGTCACAACGTAATATTGTTTGCTGGGTAGCGGTAGGCTATATTCGTTACCGGTATTTTTTCATATGTCATTCCGCCAGCTGCAACAACTGCGAATAATCTTATTTTGGAATAAACTGCGCCCCTAAAATCTCAATGCCCACTGCGTGACACACACAAACACACGTGAGAAACAAACACCTGGAAGTTAGATAAACAGTGGAAAAAAACAATGGAGGGTGCAGGTAGAATTATCCGCGCAGCAGCAAGCGAAAAATGTGTTGTTAAAAAGGGTGCAACGTCGATAGTGTGGACATGGTTTGGTTTAAGATCCCGTTTACACGTACACGGATGGTTAATTTTGAAAAACTGAGATATTTCCCTTCGTTTGTGCCCTTCGTTTACACGCAAACAGAGAATTCGCCCTTGAAAACGATTTTTTCTAAAAACTCGGGCCAAAGAAGAGATTTTTGAAATCTCCGTTGGCATGTAAACGAAGGAAAACGTAGGTTTAGGCAGCCGACGTCACATTATGCGCCAGAACATGCACCTGCACCAAAAGTGCGACCTATGTTTACATTTTCATTTGGCTATTTTTGGGAATCTGATTGGCTAACGTGGGCTTCAGCCTTTCGTTATACTGCCACCTACACCTTTGGTATGCTCTTGACGGCATATACACGCTTGGTTCTATTAGCGCCTGCACTAAAAGCCACTCGACCAATGTTATAACAAGGGAAAAAAGCTTATGGGGGTTGTTTGGCTCGAGTTCAAAGGCAATTTTTCCGTGCCCAGAACCTGTGAAACCAATCTGATTGTCAGAACTATACCAGTAGTTAATCTAGTTAAATGACAGTGGGACTTTTTTGTAATTCATAAACCTAAGCAAGTACTGTGGTGGTGCCATGACATGCCACGGTTCAGTACTATAGACAGTGGATAGACAGTGGATAGGCTTGTTTGTTTGCGGTTGCAAAGTTATTTATTAGTATTCCTGCATTTAATAAAGATTTAAACAATAGCACTACTTTTACTTACTCAATCTTATTTATTGGTGTTCCAACAAAAATCGTAATGAACAAACAAATTAATTTCTTTACTTAAAAAATTAAATACCTTTAAATACTGTGATACCGTCAAACATTTGAAAAATATTGGGGTATTTAATTCAAGCCATACCTCCCAGCCCTAGTTTAGCCTATACTAATTTGGAGGAAAACACTCCAGACACATGACAAACTAATTGCACTGCAGCAGAAGTCATTAATTGTTAACTAACAGTACCGAAAATACACATTTGCCTCACATGACTGAGACACAGTGTTTGGTGTACCGCATGTGTTCAACATTTTAAACTACCGGTAATGGGTTGCTTTACCATTGCAGTGGTAAAACTGGAAGTTTAGAAAGGCACAAATAGACAAACTATAGCTAACTACGTAAAACACAGTTTCACAATTGAACTAGCAATTAATATTTGAATATCTGCCCAGTATTTCAATACCTGAAAAACAAGAGTGGTGAGAGTGGAAATAGGTAATAGCCTAATAGGTAATAGCCTAATTAAAAATGAACCAAGGATAGCTTACACCCTCGAGAAAATGATTTATGTCAATACAGATGTCCCAGTAGCAATGTGCTTCTCATCATTCCTATCAGTTTGACAACCATGGGAAGGATATGTGCAACATATCCAGAAAGAATGCTCACCGTTACGGCTGAAGTCTACCAAGTCCGAAAAACCTTATTTTCCAAATCTCACATCAGAATTTAGTGCATGTTCTTTTTACTGGATCTCATGCACATTTTACTGCATTGATTGCACATTACCTTCACATGGCTGTCATTCTCATTGAAATGTTGAGAATAGCTTTTTAGCCATCGCTTAGAAATCTGAAATATTTGATCCAAACACATTGTTACCGGGACATCTGTGTTAGTAGACTATAAATACATTTTCAGTTTTTTTTGTTATTAGGCTACTTGAAATACTATGCATATAAGCAAACCTTTCACTAGTTCAATTGTGAAATTGTATTTTAACTAGTCAGATATAACGTAGTTTCTGTTTATTCGTTACTTTTTTCAAATTTCCGGTTGTACCACCAAAAAGTTAAACCAATGCACGAGTTGAAAATATTGAAAGCATGTGGTACATCAAACACACCAGATCGCAGTCCCGCAAGACAAACATACCTCTCTGACTGCTCCAATGACAATGAATAACTTCCGGCACAACGCAACAATTTAATTGGGTACTATCGCCAAATCCTAGGCGTGGCTGTCAAACTCATTGTAGTGATGGGCAATTCATGAACAATTTGTTATTTTTTAACTAATCTTTTCAAAGACCAGTATGTACGATTCATAATGGATCGTTCTTTTCGTTATTTTTTGCCCATGCGCATTACTTCTATGATCCAACTCGGTACTAGCCTGGAAAAATCCAGACCCAAATCCTGAACGATTTAGGATCTGGGATCGAGTAATGTAAATGACTAAACTCGAGGGGCGGCACCAAGCGTGCATTTGAAAATCTCACTGTACGCAATTGGATAACACTACGACCAATCACCAGTGGGTTTTCACTAATGACCCTTGCCGTATCCGGTCTGCAAAACAGAAAAAACGTCCTTCATAAAAAGTAACGATTCGAGCGCAGTCTTCTGTTCCTCTTTTAGACAAAAAGCCAAGTCTAACTCGTTCATTGTAGCAGCCAAAGCAGTTTCAAACAACTGGTGTAGATCCATAGTGGACTTACGATGTTTACTAATGACTTGAGGTCGCACTCGCAGAGCTGTCATCATCTGTTTAACACGCCTTTGGCCCGCCTATATCAGATACACCAATGTGATTGGTGCAGCTCGGCTACAAGGGCATAGTTAATGAGCAGCATTACTCGGGTTGCGATCCGCCATATAACCCCATAGAAGAAGAAGAAGAAGCATTACTCGGTGCCAGAGTAACTTGCTGAGCAAATTCAAATTGTGTTCTCGCGAGAACTCTGGATTTCCAAGGTAACTCGGTACTAGGGTTGGGTGCCAAAACCTGGTTCCGCTATGGAACTGGTTCCTACGCAACAGGTAGGAATAGGACCAGATTAGAATGCAAATTTTGGTTCCTAATTTAGGTTCCACCTAATGTGTCGACTGAAATATTTTCCCTCTGATGCTCCGAAACTAATGTAAAAATATCACACTTTCTCTGTAGTCTACCGTTTACTAGCTACCATAAATATAGACTACTTTTAAAATGCCATATTTTCCTGACTTTACAAATTCAAATCCAGATTGAAGCTTTGTGTGTTTTTTGTTCTCCAGTCCAGCATGGTGCAAACATGTTGCAAATTATATATTGTTTTAGTGATGTTAAACCTAATTCTAACCTTAACTGTGAACGTTAGAATAGAATTTTGAAAGCTATGGAATGGGTGATGTAATAGAAGTACGAATATAGCCTAATAACCAAACGGGCAGCTGAAACGTAAAAAACCCTAAATATGTTGGTACAGTACACAACGTAAATCATGTTTTTAAAATGGTTTCCTGTGAACAAAATTTGGAAGAACTTCTGAGATATATGGCAGCACAAAAGAATACGTCAGGAGAGGTGTCGTATCTTGCCAGAGAAGTGAAAAACGAACAGAAAATCCCCATAAAATCTATGGTACAAGACTGTGTACCTCTTATTGGATTTTCTGTTTGTTTCTTCAATCAAAATGATATGTTGTATGCTTATGAGTCACGTCGTAGCTGGTTTAAGCCATGGTCTAAAAGCCTAGTGTATAATATACTCACTTCATTTGCCTCGCTGGCAGATACAGAAAGAATCCCTGCAGTGTTTTCCGCGAGCCGTTGCGACTCAGCGGATCCAGAAGGGAAACTGTCAGCACACAGCTGACACACCGCATCCTTCGATGGAGCCTTCCCAAAAAGCGAGTCCGCGAGAAAAGGAACAAGACAGTCAGTAAGACTATTGTACCGCCTCCCCGAAAGATATCACAATATTGCACTTTAGATAAGACTCTAGATCCCTGGAAGATAAACGAACTAGAGCGAAGGAAATATTCACGAAGCTTAATGTATTCCATTCTGCAAACCAGTAATAACCGAACAAATAGTGACAAAGAAACGACGTGAGATAGCTTACCTTTAAAAGCAATTGCAAAGAAGAAAAAGTTTCGTTTGCAATTGCAGCCATGTTGGCACGTGAAAACACGAGTCATGTGATACAAAAAGAAAAGGCTTCTGGGAAATGAAGTGTTCCGGGACCTTAATGTTAAAGCTACACTGTGTATTTCTTTGAGTTGATTCTTAGCAAAAACCACATGTTCAATTACTTCCACCTAATAAGAAAGTATTTTCGTAAGTGTAGAATCTTCCATTCACAATATATACGGGTCAATATCACTGTAGGGTGCCTTTTGGTGTCTTGAACATAAATAACTAATTTGCCATGATAACTTAACATACAAATGACTCTGAAAGGGTGTGTTATATTATACTAAGTATTTTATTCATAACAGAAGCATTACTTGGCTCTTTTAGATGCATTTTCAAGATTTTCTTTAGTTTTGTATAATAGGATTTATGTTATTTTGCTATGTCCCTGGCACTGCTCATTAAAATTTGAATGAATGTAAAATAGTCAAATCATTAAAAAAATATTTTAGTTTTCCTATTAATGTTTTGTTATTAATAAGATATTACTCAAATTGAGTGTATTGATCGATTTGTAATAAAAAAAATATTTAATAAAAAACAAGAGTTTGTCCATGTCCCTTGAATGGTTGTCCACCCTGTCGTATTGCGGAATCTCCCTTTTTAAGAAAAGGCCATCTCCATTAATGACATCAGGACAACAGATTTTTTATATCTTCAGTGGTGGGAATTTCAACTGCTGAGGTTAGTAGCTGCTGAATTTCCAACTGACAAATTGTCTTCATATAATTTTGCTTACTTGTTTTGCCAAAGCTTAACATGTCCACGCTGTCGGCATAAAATATACTGGAAATGAATAAAATACAATTTTTTCAAAATATGTTCGTCTAAATATACCAAAATATCTTCAACAACTAGACTAACTAGTCACAGTTTGTTGTAAGCTAATTTGCTAATTGAAGCTCAAAATGTCCACCCTGTCGTTGTTCCAAAATGTCCACCCTGTCGTCCACTTAGACACGACAGGGTGGACATAGCATTCATCTGTAGTTAATATTGCAATTTATAGTAAAGTTATCGGCATTAATAATACTACAACTGCTATTAAAACTACTACTACTACTAATACTACAGTACTACTGCTGCCACTATTGCTACTACTATTAATAATACTACTACTAATAATAATAATACTACTTCTACTACTAATAATAATACTACTACTGTTAATATTACTAATACTATTAGTACTGCTACTACTACAACCTGAATTCCGGAAAAGTTGGGACGTTTTTTAAGTTTGAATAAAATGAAAACTGAAAGACTTTCAATTCACATGAGCCAATATTTTATTCACAATAGAACATAGATAACAGAACAAATGTTTAAACTGAGAAATTTTAAAACTTTATGCACAAAATGAGCTCATTTCAAATTTGATTCCTTCTACAGGTCTCAAAAAAGTTGAAAAAAAGAGGGGGCATTTTTACCAACAGTTTGAAGTTGTCTGGGCATCGAGGTTATAAGTGTCTGGAGTTTTGGTGTTGGAATTTGGTCCCATTCTTGCCTTAATATAGGTTTCCAGCAGCTGGAGAGTTCATGGTTGTCTTTGACTTATTTTTTGTTTAATGATGCGCCAAATGCTCTCCATAGATGAAAGATCTGGACTGCAGGCAGGCCAATTCAGCACCCATACTCTTCTACAACAAAGCCATGCTATTGTAATAGGTGCAGTATGTGGTTTTGTATTGTCCTGCTGAAATACACAAGGACTTCCCTGCAATAGATATCGTCTGGAGGGGAGCAGACATCTATAAAACATCTATACCTTTCAGCATTCATAGTGCTTTCCAAAACATGCAAGCTGCCCATACCGTATGCACTTATGTACCCCCATACTATCAGAGATGCTGGCTTTTGAACTGAATGCTGATAACACGATGGAAGGTTTCCCTCCTCTTTAGCCAGGAGGACACGGTGTCCGTGTTTTTCAACAAGAATGTCAAATTTGAACTCGTTGGACCATAGAACACCTTTCCACTTTGAAATTGGCCATTTTAAATGAGCCTTGGCCCACAGGACACGACGGCACTTCTGGACCATGTTCACATATGGCTTCCTTTTGACATGACAGAGCTCTAGTTCGCATCTGCAGATGGCATGCCAAATTGTGTATACCGACAGTGGTTTTCTGGAAGTATTTCCTGGGCCCATTTAGTAATGTCATTGACACAATCATGCCGATGAGTGATGCAGTTTCGTCTGAGGGCCCAAAGACCATGGGCTTCCAACAAACGTCTTCGAACTTGTCCCTTACGAACAGTGATTTCTCCAGTTTCACTGAATCTTTTGATGATGTTATGCAATGTAGATGATGTGATGTGCAAAGCCTTTACAATTTGATGTTGAGGTACATTGTTTTTCAAGTATTTCACAATCATTTTACACACTCACAGATTGGAGAGCCTCTGACCATCTTTAATTCTGAGAGACTCTGCTTCTCTAAGACATCCCTTTTATAGCTAATCATGTTACAGATCTGAAATGAATGTCAAGTTTTTTTAAATTAGCTCATTTAGTGGATAAAACAGTAAGATTTCACAGTTTAAACATTCATTTTATTGAAATAAAAAAAACGTCCCAACCTTCCTGGAATTCGTGTTTTACTAATACTTCTACTTTATATAATTTTTACTACTTGTCCAATTATTAAGACATTCCCAATTGTCCAATTATTCTGACTACTTCAACACATTTAAGCTATCAATCCAGTTTAGCTTTAGCAATTTCACTATTCAGCATTCACATGAATTTTCAGCAGGAAATGCTTTTTAGTTCATGTAAAATCCAATAGCACCACACTGAAATACATTCAGTCAAGGGTCAACAGAAAGGTCAAATCGTGTTCTGAAAACAAATGTATTTTCTTTTTTTCTAAATGTCAGTTTGGGGCAAGTTGTTACACATGTCGTAAATGTTACAAATTTACAGAATTTATTTACTTATGTTTCAATATTTACAATATTTCTTGGCCACAAATAAAAAAGTTGATACCTTTAATGTAATTTCTATTTCATGTTTTGTTTAATATTATAACTTTATTCATGTTTATATTTTGCTTAAACGACGGGCAGGTTTTTGAACTCCCTGCCTGTTTCCTCTCAACCAGACAGGCCGTTATTTTTTTATGTTGGGTTATATCAATGTGATTGAAAATGTAATTATATATTTTTTTGAAGTTGAATAAATGTTTCATTGTCATATTTTGTCATGCTTTTTGTGTTCTGCTTTATGTGTCCACCCTGTCGTGTGCTTGTCCACCCTGTCGTGTGCTTGTCCACCCTATCATGTGTTCATCCACCCTGTCATCTTGGTATTTTAAAATAATAATTCAATCATACCTATATAATCCAATAGCTGGGTGTGAGGGGCAATAACTTGCAAACAAAAAACTGGATCCAAATATCAACATTTTCTCCAAATAAGAAAAAATACATGTGTGAATTGTATAAGTTTCTTAAAACAAATTTAATCATTTGAAAGCAAACAAATAACCCTGTTTAGGAAAGAGACACCATACCTTTCAGAAAGTATAATTTGCACCCTAATATTGCAATGAACACGTAATTAACAGTAATATGTATGTCCATGACAGGGTGGACATATCTTATGGTTTATGCTCCGAAAAATGGCCCATAATTATCAAAAAAATGTGTGGGAGCTCAGATAAGATATTTATTACAGTACTTGAGTGTCTACTATTTATGACATAACATAAAGCGAATGGTGAATTAAAATCAAATTTTGTGAGTATTGTGAGGGTAAAAGGCACCCTATAGTGATATTGACCCATACAATGGTGCCGCTCGAATTGCGGCAGCCATGTTACGCCTCCATCTTTAAAATACATTAGCCAAAGAGGGACATACCTGGAAATTCAAGCTCTGCCATTCGCGCTTTTACACAAGTGGCACCGTAACGAATGCCAGGGGGAGATTACTCACGACTGCCGGGAAATTTCAAAGTCTGTTGAAGATGTAAGATCATGCCTGTTCTCGAGGACATGTAATAGTAGTGCTGGCTCAAGCTGTAAAGTAGGCAAGAACGTTCGCCTGGCAACACAAACTGGGATTTTTCATTTCAAAATAATAGCGCTCCTGGTTCATTGCAATAATCATTGTTTATTCATTGCATAGGTAGTGTCCATGCTCATGTTTTGCCAAAATTAGTATTCTGTTTGAATAAAACAGACTCTAGTGAATGTTTTTCAAATGTAATTGTGTTTTCACATGAGACACTGACAATATATTCAATCAAATTGTGTGTAAACATATTTGTTACTTTTATTAATAAAACATGTTAAATTATTATTTTTGCTATCACATGCTCTTATTATTTCTTTACACACAATACAATTACATTTGTTTATAATTCACGGGCTCTGTAGTGAATTAACAATGATTATTCCAATGAATCAAAACGAGTGCTATTGTTTTGAAAGAAAAAACGAATATCCAGGCTCACGTTGCTGGTATAATAACGCGAGCTGCTTCAGTTGCTTGTCATATACATTTTCACCAGCAGATGGGAGCAGATCTTACACAATGCAGCTTTAAGATTAATTCCGTCGTAGAGCATTTCACAGATACTAAATGTTTAGGAACAGATTAGTAAGCCTACAGTTTACTCTAGTACCCAAACTGTTGCAACAGACGATACATTTTCCATCAGAATTAGAAACAATATTATATTCCTAGTTTAATGCAGCTGATGCTCTGGTCAGATTCGTTTGGGAAAACAGTTGTCTGCAAACCGTTTTGCATCAAAACGTTTGGAAACCAAGTAACAGAGCCCATCTACGGAGAGCCTGTCCACTCCCTATTAATCCCCATTGTACCGAATTTGGTTGCAGTTCCACCAGATCTCCACTGGGGGTGATCGCAGGCGAGTGCTAAATGAATGAGAAGGGTATTCTATGGAGCGATATACCCGACAAAAGGTATTCTTAGGTTCGTAAGAAAATCCATACGAAAAGTGTTGTCATCGTAAGAAAAGCCAAGCGTAAAACATGAAACGTACGAGTGATTTAGATCTATGAACATACAAACATCATGTTACAACTTCAAATCAACATTTATTTGTTCAATTCTTAAATCACGTCTACATGTACTCGCTTACAGATCCTTTATTTTACGAACAAACTTTTGACAGTACAATAGCAGCTGCGAAAGATATGAAGGAACGTAGCTAGTGGAATCTTTGAAGCTAGCAACAATAAGCGGGACACTTGCGAAATGCTCTATGCTAGCTTGCTTTTCCCTTTTCAAAATAAAAGTCCACCGCTTGTTGTAAGTCAGCACCCGATGGCAATACAACAGTAGATGCTGTATGATCGGCATACAAGTCTTAAATGTAGGATTTATGTAAGAATGATAAGGACATCCTTAGCCTTGCCATCTGAGCTGCAAAATAAAAATAAGTGATTTAGGTTAGACCTAGTCCTAGCCTATATCTAAATGAACTGCTGCACTACTAAATACCATTTTCTGTCTAAAATGCAATTGTGTTTGTTTCTATTCTAACCCTGCTAATGCAGTAATTTGACTGCCACCAATGTGGCATTCTGTTTACAATGACTGTTAACATCAGAGTTGTGGGTTCAATTTTCACAATGGATCTATATGAACAAAAGTACGAGTATGTAAACAATTAAATCTAATCAATATGCTGGTAAATAAACTAATTATATTCAATCATGATGTGATTAGAGCCAGTCAAAAGATTACAAAGCTATGTATCCTCTGCTGATAAATATTGCTTCCTCTTGAAGGAAGCTGGTGAATATAGCAAAATAAGTATCCTTAAACATGCCCCAAAATATTGAGGTGCAGGTGCATTTGAATTTTAATGGTTTTTGTATTTAATTCCTTGATTAAAGTAAACTGGTCAGACTAATTACTGTAGACCTGAACAAAAATATAAAGGTCACCTATGGTTATTATGTTGTTCTACATACATATACATATATATATATATATATACTCACTCACTGGCGACGTCATTATCTACACCTTGCTATTACTGGGTTGGTCCCCCTTTTTCAATCAGAACTACCTTAGTTATTCATGGCATATATTCAAAAAGGTGCTGGAAACATTTTTCATAGATTTTGGTCTATATTGACATTATTGCATCATGCAGTTGCTGCACATTTGTTGACTGCACATCCGTGATGGAATCTCCTGTTCCAACACATCACAAGCGTGCTTAATTGATTGAGATCTGGTGACTGTGGAGGCCATTTGAGTACAGTGAACTCATTGTCATGTTCAAGAAACCAGTTTGAGATGATGTGAGTTTTGTTACATGGCGTGTTATCTGGCTGGAAGAAGCCATTAGAAGATTGGTACACCGTGGTCATAAAAGATGGACATGGTAAGCAACAATTCTCTGACGGTGGTATTCACACAATGCTCAATTGGACCTAAGGGCCCCAAAGTGTGCCAATAAAATATCCCCCAGACCATTACACCACCACCACCAGCTTGAACCATTATTACAAGGCAGGATGGATCCACGCTTTCATGTTGTTCACACCAAATCCTAACTCTCCCCTCTAGATGTTGCAACAGAAACCGAGACTCGTCAGACCAGGCAACATTTTTCTAATCTTGCATTGTCCAGTTTGGTGGGCTTGTGAAAATCAAAGCCTCAGTTTCCTTTTCTTTCCTAATATGAGTGGCACCCGGTGTGGTATTCTGCTGCTGTAGCCCTTCTGATTCTGGGTTCAAAATGTTGTGCATATAGAGATGTCTTGGTTGTAATGTGTGGTTATTTAAGTTACTGTTGCAATAATGTCTCTCAACTTCCTCTTCACAATATCCCACAGATTCTCTATGGGGTTCAGGTCAGGAGAGTTGGCAGGCCAATTGACCACAGTAATACCATGGTCAGTAAACCATTTACCAGTGGTTGTGGCACTGTGAGCAGGTGCCAGGTCGTGCTGAAAAATGAAATCTTCATCTCCATGAAGCTTTTCAGCAGATGGAAGCATGAAATGCTCCAAAATCTCCTGATAGCTAGCTGCATTGACCCTGCCCTTGATAAAACACAGTGGACCAACACCAGCAGCTGACATGGCACC
>JACXGM010000749.1:26829-37311 GCA_016801145.1 Umbra pygmaea | reverse complement strand
TAAGGTCTGGAATCGGTCCTTCCCCACAATCTTCCTCAGGGTCCGGTCACCTCTTGTCGTTGTGCAGCGTTTTTTGCCACACTTTTTCCTTCCCACAGACTTCCCACTGAGGTGCCTTGATACAGCACTCTGGGAACAGCCAATTTGTTCAGAAATGTATTTCTGTGTCTTACCCTCTTGCTTAAGGGTGTCAATGATGGCCTTCTGGACAGCACTCAGGTCGGCAGTCTTACCCATGATTGCGGTTTTGAGTAATGAAACAGGCTGGGAGTTTTTCAAAGCCTCAGGAATCTTTTGCAGGTGTTTAGAGTTAATTAGTTGATTCAGTTGATTATGTAATAGCTCGTTTAGAGACCCTTTTCATGATATGCTAATTGTATAGGATAGGAATTTGGGGTTTTCATGAGCTGTATGCCAAAATCACAAGTATTAAAACAATAAATGACCTGAAATATTTCAGTTGGTGTGCAATGAATCTAAAATATATGAAAGTTAAATTTTGATCATTACATTATGGAAAATAATGAACTTTATCACAATATGCTAATTTCTTGAGAAGGACCTGTATATATATCAGCCGCGGTCGGTGGCTCCTAATTGGGGGGGACGGGCTTGTATTACGCTCGGGACAGGGACACAATGGAATGGTGCGCAATGCACTAAACCCAGTGTGCAAAACAAAAAAACACTGGGTTTTGTGCATTGTGCACCATTCCATTCACTCCGGTCCCGAGAGTAATGCGAGCCCGTCCTCCCCTATTAAGAACCACCGACCGCGGCTGATATATATGCATATATACACTCACCTAAAGGATTATTAGGAACACCATACTTATACTGTGTTTGACCACCTTTCGCCTTCAGAACTGCCTTAATTCTACGTGGCATTGATTTAACAAGGTGCTGAAAGCATTCTTTAGAAATGTTGGCCCATATTGATAGGATAGCATCTTGCAGTTGATGGAGATTTGTGGGATGTACATCCAGGGCACGAAGCTCCCGTTCCACCACATCCCAAAAATGCTCTATTGGGTAGAGATCTGGTGACTGTGGGGGCCATTTTAGTACAGTGAACTCATTGTCATGTTCAAGAAACCAATATGAAATGATTCGAGCTTTGTGACATGGTGCATTATCCTGCTGGAAGTAGCCGTCAGAGGATGGGTACATGGTGGCCATAAAGGGATGGACATGGTCAGAAACAATGCTCAGGTAGGCCGTGGCATTTAAACGATGCCCAATTGGCACTAAGGGGCCTAAAGTGTGCCAAGAAAACATCCCCCAAACATTACACCACCAGCCTGCACAGTGGTAACAAGGCATGATGGACCTATGTTCTCATTCTGTTAACGCCAAATTCTGACTCTACCGTCTGATTGTCTCAAACGAAATCGAGACTCATCAGACCAGGCAAAATTCTTCAAACTTCAACTGTCCAATTTTTGGTGTGCTCTTGCAAATTGTAGCCTCTTTTCCTATTTGTAGTGGAGATGAGTGGTACTCCGGTGGGGTCTTCTGCTGTTGTAGCCCATCCGCCTCAAGGTTGATGCGTGTTGTGGCTTCACAAATGCTTTGCTGCATACCTCGGTTCTAACGAGTGGTTATTTCAGTCAATGTTGCCTTTTTATCAGCTTGAAGCAGTCGGCCCATTCTCCTCTGACCTCTAGCATCAACAAGGCATTTTCACCCACAGGACTGCCGCATACTGGATGTTTTTCCCTTTTCACACCATTCCTTGTAAACCCTAGAAATGGTTGTGCGTGAAAATCCCAGTAACTGAGCAGATTGTGAAATACTCAGAACGGCCTGTCTGGCACCAACAACCATGCCCCGCTCAAAATTGCTTAAATCTCCTTTCTTTCCCATTCTGACATTCAGTTTGGAGTTCAGGAGATTGTCTTGACCAGGACCACACACCTAAATGCATTGAAGCAACTGCGATGTGATTGGTTGAGTAGATCATTGCATTAAGGAGAAATTGAATGGGTGTTCCTAATAATCCTTTAGGTGAGTGTATATGTATGTATGTATATAGAACAACAATAACCATAGGTGACCTTTATATTTTTGTTCATGTTTACAGTAATTAGTCTGACCAGTTTACGTTTTTCAAGGAATTAAATACAAAAACCATTAAAATTCAAATGCACCTGCACCTCAATATTTTGGGGCATGTTTAAGGATAATTATTTTGCTATATTCACCAGCCTCCTACAAGAGGATGCATATTTATCAGCAGAGTATAAATAGCTTTGTACGCTTTTGATTGGCTCTAATTACATCATGATTGATTATGATTACTTTATTTACCAGAATATTGATTAGATTTAATTGTTTACATACTCATACTTTTGTTCATATAGATCCATTGTGGAAATTGAACCCACAACCCTAATGTTAACATTTATTACTAGTTTTCTGTGTCTAGATTGCAGCGTGATACAGACAGGCGATTTTTACTTTATATTATTACATCCATAAACCTTACCCTAACCTTAACCACTCTGAAACCTTGCTGTTAAGCCCATCTAAAATATATTTATGTGACAGACTTTTGAATGCTCCACTGTAAAGCGTGCTTTGTCCACTGGGGGTTGCCGTAGGTGTGAGACTTACGTAACTTATGTTGTGAATGGGGCTAGTTGAGTTTGGTGAAGTAAATACAATGGCCCTTTTCCACCGAATTACCCGGAACATTTTGTCCCAGGAACTTTTTTTAAGGGGGCCTTTTTTGTCCCTCTAGACCGTAGCAGTTTGTGTTCCGACCGGAGGTCTAGAGTACCGGGAAGATTAGGCAAATTAGTCTGGTGACGTATGCTCACTGCGCGTGACGGCTCCTCCCAGGCCCCGGAGCGGCAGAAATGTAGAGCAACAAAAACGTCATTACAAAGTGCCGGGCAAGAATCATTGTTTGTGCGACACTGCAACCAGAAGTATGGAGGATATACAAGCAATGCTGTTCTTGTTTGTGATGTATTGTGTAGCTAAAGAGGTCCTTGTTATTTTACTACCTTAAACAATCTGTATTAGACGATCTGGTCAGCTCGCAAACGAAAGACTAAATGGACAAAGAGAATAATTGTGAATCCCGCTACCAAAACTAAATATAGAAATGCCTTTGTTACGAAGTTGCATCGCATTACTTGATCATCAATTGTGGAGATGATGTGGGGTACTATGTCCTTAGCCGCTTTCCGACCAAGTAGTTACAGGAACGTAGTTATAGGAACAGTCCACTTCTAAACAGTTCTACTAACTACTCTCCCCCAAAACCGGTTTTGCTGTTTGCATTTCCACTGGTCAAGTGGACATAGGAACTGGTAGGAGGGGTAAGAGAGTGACGCAAGCACTGCAACAGGCTTTTATAGCGTCGTCACTAGACAAGATTTCACAGTTTAATGTTTGTAACACTGGGTGTATGATTGGAGATAAGTGTGTAAATCATCTTATGTCTATGCGGATGATCTGGTTGTTTTCCTGGTTCCTTCAGCGGCTTGCTGTTCATTCAGATTACGAGGCTGAAAACGACATCCAATACAATTAAAAAAATAATAATGTTGTGTTGATAATGTCCTACGGAGTTCTAACCGAGGCATTTAAAAACTAGGTTGGAGTAAAGAAATTGAGTAGCTACTTAACACAAACACAAAAAACTCCAGCATAATATGTGGTATTATACGCAACAGACGAAGCGACCGGCCAATTGGACCAATCAACGTTGACCTAGGAAAAGGGAAAATGGAAAGACCCTGCTCTGGAGTAGGAACTAAAAAGGTTATAGGAACGGCGGTGCGAGGAACTAAATAATCCCTCAATTTCTTCTATCGGAACACAAGAAATAAAGGGTTATAGGAACGTTATGTTCTAGGAACTGCAAAAATCCCTGCGGCCGGAAAGCGGCTCTTGCTGATGCATCCCATCATTTGAACAGGTGGCTGATGAAACAGAGAATGGGTTTCCAGTACACTAAACCAGGATGACTGCCATTCACTGTCAAGTATCAGGGTGTAGATGCACGTACTGGTCTATTAAAGTCTTTGAATGCAGTGTAGCAAAAGTATGATGTATACACCCGTTTTTTCAATAAAGATGATAACGGAAAATCATTGATCTTACACTGTGCAAATTTGAACTTATCTGGTTAACTTTACCCTGGTTGAAATACAGAGCATATTGCTGTTCAATTTGTCAAATTGCCTGCCTGAGACTACGGTGTCAGAGCATAGTACATTCCAATTTGGTATCTGAAACAGTATGTTTGTCTTTACACATGTAATCAGAAAGATATTTATTGGCAAGTAGTGTATACCAAACAAGGATTATTTTTTGTCCATTGTTGCATGTCTCAATTGGGCATAAATGAGCAAATTCTAAACATTTTTCACCTTTTAAGGTGTAGGATACGGGCAGAGTTTGATCAATCAGGAGATGTACAGTATTCAAACATGTGTATGTATATAGGCTATATAAGTATATACACCAGGGGTCTGCAACCTTTACCATCAAAAGAGCCATCAAACCTATTTGACCCATAAAAATATTGCATTTATGAAATTTTAGATCAACAATGTCACAAACCCCTTCTGTGCTCCTCTCATAATAGATGTCTATTTCTTGTTTATTTCCATGTTATATATTTTCAAAGCTACATGGAGACACTGCAGAGGGGCTGAAGAGCCACCAGTTGCAGACTCCTGATCTACACGTACAGTATTATGTACATAATATACTGTAATGTACACTAGTGTAAGCAGCAGTATGCTGTAAACATTTTTAGAGCTTCTAAGGTGAAGGAAATAAAAGTAGTATCAATTATGTAGCACCTGTCCAGCAACTAATAAATAATAAACACGCTAGCATTCTGCTAATGAATGCTGATTGGTCAGTGAAGGACAGATTACGACCAGAGATCCTGCTTGATGGCATCTGAAGCAGAACCAGCCCGTCTACCGGCATTCTCTGATAATGTTAAGGTGGACTTTTTTGCCAACATTCTTTTTTGTCCGCAGCAACTTTTTTTGGTTGCTGGCACTTTTATTTGCCTGTCATTTTGTATGTACTGTGAAATCTACATGGGAAATAAACTGAATTTGAGTACTTGTATTATTCTTGTGTTCAGGGACACAAGATGCATGGTACAGTATTGCCACCTTAAAAAAACAGCCAATGTCCTGCTCAATAGTGTTAAATATAAATACAAATGAGAGAAATGCATCGCAGATGTGATATAATAAATTGTTCTAGTAGTGGGAAAGGGTTGTCCTATTTCTCATTTCCCAAGGATGAAAAAACGTAACACTTTCACTCACTAATCTTTTGTAGCTGGATTTGCCCGTGTATTGGCTAAATACATAGCTGATAGCCAGCTGATAGCTAACCGATAGCAGCTGTGTCGCCGAGCCTACCTGACCCTAATGACCATTAATACTGTGTCTGTATGTAAAGAAATATGTGAATATTGTGGCGTGGTCTTTAAAACATTGGCAAACCAAAACTCTTTCTAGAACGTGTATTCACAGGGGGAAGCCAGAGACTGTTTACTTATTAGACAGGGGCTGTTTCTTAAAAACCAAGAATGCAAAGAACGCTATTTTAGCGTTTGTCTCTGACTATGTTGGTACATTATCTTATGTTGACATAAATCAGCACGTAACTTTAATAATAGTGGCAAACAAATGTGATCAAGTAGATAGAAATGTTAAGGTATAAAACAGGGTTGGCTCACTAGCTAACTTACAACCGCAGGCGCTTATGCTTACGGAGATTCTCACTTCCGAAAACGTATGAGCACATTTTCGATTCGCCATAGATTTTCGTTAAAATGTTAATGTTTGAAATCTACACAATTGATTTCTCGCATCAAATGTTCTCAGAAGTGAATTTAGTGTTGAAATAGCGTACAAAATTGTAGAAAAAAGACTTTTCTTTTGGGGAAGCCTAACCAAAGAGATAATGCTTGCTGTAAAGCAGTATCTCTGGCCGTACAATGTGTATGATGTCATCGACATTTTAAAAGGGTTTTTTAGAAGTAAAAAGTGACATTAAAAAAATCTTACACCCATTAGTGTGTATTTTCTAGGCCTCCCCTTTCGAATGCAACATTCAAATTACTAGACAAAAAATTATACTTCGAGAAAAGTGGATTTTGAGGGGTATAGCTCCATAGACCTCCATACATTCTGCACTCGCCTGCGACCGCCCCCATATGGAACTAGCGTGGAACTGCAACCAGTTCAGAAGCCGGAAGTTTTCAGAGAGTGGCACTTTTTTCCTTATTAGACATTCTTTGCAAGTAATCTGTTTATAATAGGTATGCGATACCTTTTGCAAAGTAAATGACTAGACACATGCATGTAATCCTACGCCAATATAAATTATAATCATATGTATATTATTTATAAAAATTCATACACGTGAACAAATTTGACATTTGTTTTTTTGCATATTCCAACTGATTCACCCAAGCCTATATGACCCTATTTGTAACATATGAATACTACAACTATTAGCTATATACACATGGGGATAAAATATATATATTTTTGCAAATAAATGAGACATGCCATGTCTTCTATTTGGTACTATTTCAGTTTGCTTCTGTTTTGCTTCACGAGCAGAGTAAACTGTCTCCATGGCAAACATTTTTGAAAAAGACAACATATTAAAAACAAACTCCAAATAAAGAATCAATACTGCTTCATATACATTGATCAGCCATAAACCCGTGTTAGTCCCCCTTTAGCCGCCAAAACAGCTGCCCCATACGGAACCAACTGTGATGCACTTTTTGTTCTAAACCCTTTCTATCAGAACCAGCATTAACTTTTTCAGCACTGAGCTTCAACTGTTGGATCAGGCCACACCGACCAGCCTTCACTTCCCACGTACATCAATGAGCCTTGGCCACCAATTGCCGCTCGTTCACCTCTTCTCCTTCCTTGGACGACTTTTGATAGATACGCAGACTGGGAACACCCTAGAAGAGCTGCAGTTTTAGAGATGCTCTGACCCAGTCTTCTAGCCATCACAATTTGGCCCTTGTCAAAGACGCTCAAATCCTTATGCTTGCCCATTTTTTCTGCTTCTTCAGAAGCAGTAAAAATGGGCAGGTGGTCATAATGTTTGGCTGTACACAAGCAGTAATAAATGTATGCTTCAAAGGCAATATATAGTCTTTTATGAACTAATTTGCCCAGTGTCAGTTGTTTTCTATTCAGGAAACATTACATTTGCTGTAACCCCATATGACAAAAGAAATCTTACTGAACACTATTCTTTGGTAATTAATTCATACAACTTTCCCACACAACATCTAATAAATCCAAATTGGGCAGCATGGCCTTTCATAAAGTGATGATAGCTGACATTTTATTGTTATTGTTTCAAACATGGGGTTGTGGAGTATTATGCTATCTGACATTTTAATAATCGTTTTAAACCAGAGCACTTCCTCATAATCTCTTCCTTAGTGATCATTTATATATGGTTCTTGAGTGGAAAGTCCCACATGTGTGTATGTTGCAATTAAAAACATATATGTGGGTGTTTATAATGTGTGTTCATTTAAGGATTTCGTAAGGAATAGGAGTTTGTATGGTTGTGCATTTCCTAACATGCTTTAGAAATATGTAGTCAATGGCAGGGTGTGCCAATGCTGGGGCCAAATCTGAAAATTATTTTTCTCAGTAACAAAACAAAATATGCTTTAATGTACTGTCCAGCGGTCGCTTTCCCGTTGGTTCATGGTATAGGTAATGATATCACGGTTCTTATTTCTATTGGCTCAATCCGAACTAGAGCTCTTTCAGAAACCTATTAACTCTTTTTGTACTGTATCGCCAATATGTTTACTTGACAAAAACGTTTTCGCGATCAAATACATACAGAGAATAAAATATTTAAAATAAAGCCACGTCTGGTTTAACGTATTATCTTTTACACGTTGACGTTAAAATCAAACCGTTTCACAAAGCGAGAATTGTGTTCCTGAATATGTAAATCTCGTACCAATCGGCGTCAAGGAGGCGGGGCAGTCAACACGACAATGAAAGAACAGTGTGCGCTCTGCGGACTAGACATACTGATCACAAGAATTGCCGCTGAGGGTTTGCTCTTCTTCCTGCGCTGGGTAAACAGCACCTAAACATTACTTAACCTGCTCGATCTTGTAAAAGGTACGATTCAGTTCAAATCTTCCAGAAAGTAATTTACGAATGGCCTACTTAAAATACTTAGATGTATTGAAATTAAACACAATTGTTAAGTAATATTAACTATAACAACCTCTCTTTTCTAAAATGTAAACTGACAAATCGAGATTCTGGATTATTTGATTCCATTGTCAGCACATAATATGAGGTCTACTCCATGTCTACCGACGCGTGGAAATAGAACTGCAGAAGTATTTGGACAATTCACACAAACCTTAGAATGACATCTCCCAGCTGCGTTTTGCAGGACAGCAGGCTGTTGTAGTCTGCACATATGTAAAGTATGCTTCTGTAAACCGTGTTACCACTTAAAATGACAGTTTGTACCTTATTTGTGAGCTTCCAAGTAACTGTAAATCCTAACAAAAGGCATAGATTTTTCTTTCAAAATGTGTCATACACAGATAAAATATGTAATCTCTAACCGTATTTTACAAGGTAATGTCAATTAGAAAAATTGTGTCAATGACGGAACTCATGTTAAGTTAGAGACACGGTAAACATAGCGTGCAGGTGCTGATTCAAGTGTCGGTCGAGAAATAGAAAAAAAATATTGTGTCAACAGTGGATCTAAAATAGATCCAACATAACAACAAACGGCATCTGTGACCCTAAACGCTCTGAATTGAATTATCCTCACTGAGTTGTTTCCCATGACTGTGGTGGTTCCAGGATTAGCGATGTGGTTATTGCATTACTTTAGCATAGCCTATAGTTTCTGCAGTAGTACCGCATACAACGAGCCTCGGGAAACCAACATATGTTTCTCAGTTAATATCGATTTGGCTTTAGTTCAGATTGTTTGAAGATTACGCCTAGTTTATAGAGTGGTGTGAAAAACTTGTCATTTTGGTGTCTGACCTAAATGCGTTCAGATCCAACTCTTCTAATCAGCTCAAGTGAGCCTGATACAAAAAACAACAATGTTTCACTTGAGTTTTCTATAGTAGAAAATTATTTTGGCAAATTATTTCCATGCAATGACATTAAGCTTGTAATTTGTATGTATTAGATGCACTTGAATATTGGAGGGAGTTTTGTGGTTTGTTTGTTGGTCGGCTGATTATTACATAAGTAGTTAAGATGTTTCTCAACACTTTTACATTATTCATATTATTACCAAGCATGTACTCATGCATTTAGAGCAAATAACCGGTAACTAAAAGGGTCTCAATCAAATACATTATCCAAAAAAGGGAAAAGATGATTCTGTGATTACTTTTACTTTTAGAACTGGTATCAGAATGCCCCCCCGAATATCGTGGATTGTCATATTGTGCCAATTATTTCCCCATGTCATATAAAACACCTTCTTTTAAACATAAAATGTAATGGCTATCACCTATCTGATATATACAGTGCCTTGCGAAAGTATTCAGCCCCCTTGAACATTTCAAACTTTTGCCACATTTCAAGCTTCAAACATAAAGATATAAAACTGTACTTTTTTGTGAAGAAGCAACAACAAGTGGGACACAATCATGTAGTGGAACGCAATTTATTGGATATTTCAAACTTTTTTAACAAATAAAAAACGGACGAATTGGGCGAGCAAAATTATTCATCCCCTTTCAGTGCAACAAACTCTCCAGAAGTTCAGTGAGAATCTGTGAATTATCCAATGTTGACCTAAATTACTAATGATGATAAATAGAATCCACCTGTGTGTTATCAAGTCTCCTTATAAATGCACCTGCTCTGTGATAGTCACATAGGTCCGTTTAAAGCACAGAGAGCATCATGAAGAACAAGGAACACACCAGGCAGGTCCGAGATACTGTTGTGGAGAAGTTTAAAGCCGGATTTGGATACAGAAAGATTTCCCAAGCTTTAAACATCCCAAGGAGCACTGTGCAAGCAATAATATTGAATTGGAAGGAGTATCAGACCACTGCAAATCTACCAAGATCCGGCCGTCCCTCTAAACTTTTAGCTCATACAAGGAGAAGACTGATCAGAGATGCAGCCAAGAGGCCCATGATCTCTCTGGATGAACTGCAGAGATCTACAGCTGAGGTGGGCGTGTCTGTCCATAGGACAACAATCAGTCGTATACTGCACAAATCTGGCCTATATGGAAGAGTGGCAAGAAGAAAGCCATTTCTGAAAGATATCCATAAAAAGTGTTGTTTAAAGTTTGCCACAAGCCACCTGGGAGACACACCAAACATGTGGAAGAAGGTGCTCTGGTCAGATGAAACCAAAATGGAACTTTTTGGCAACAATGCAAAACGTTATGTTTGGCGTAAAAGCAACACAGCTCATCACCCTG
>JACXGM010000749.1:0-26729 GCA_016801145.1 Umbra pygmaea | reverse complement strand
AAGACAATGATCCAAAACATAAAGCAAAATCTACAATGGAGTGTTTCACAAATAAACATATCCAGGTGTTAGAATGGCCAAGTCAAAGTCCAGACCTGAATCCAATCGAGAATCTGTGAATAGAACTGAAAACTGCTGTTCACAAACGCTCTCCATCCAACCTCACTGAGCTCGAGCTGTTTTGCAAGGAGTAATGGGCAAAAATTTCATACCCCAAGCGACTTACAGCTGTAATTGCAGCAAAGGTGGCGCTACAAAGTATTAACTTAAGGGGGCTGAATAATTATGCACGCCCAATTTTTCAGTTCTTTATTTGTTAAAAAAGTTTGAAATATCCAATAAATTTCATTCCACTTCATGATTGTGTCCCACTTTTTTCACAAAAAATTACAGTTTCATATCTTTATGTTTGAAGCCTGAAATGTGGCAAAAGGTCGAAAAGGTCAAGGGGGCTGAAAACTTTCGCAAGGCACTGTAATGGTGATTCTACAGTACTTATGGATTATGCACATACACCAATCAGCCATAACATTATGACAATTGACAGGTGAAGTGACTCTGATTTCTGATAACACTGATAATCTTGTTATCATGGAAATTGTCAGTGGATGGGATGTATTATGCAGCAAGTGTACATTTTGTCCTCAAACCTAATGTATTAGAAGCTGGAAAAATGGACAAGCGTAAGGATTTGAGCAAACTTGTCAAGGGCCAAATAGGCTATATGCACAGCTCCACTACTTCCTGAACATAAGGCAGCTCATTTATTTCCTCTTACATTATTGGACAAACTGATTAATCCACTTGTGTTTGACCATTGTGACACACGTGTATTAATCAGTTTCTCCAATAATGTAAGACAGGAAACAAAGGAGCTGCCTTAAGTTCAGGAAGTAGTAGAGCTGTGCATATAGCCTATTGTGTTGGCTAGACGACTGGGTCAGAGCATCTCCAAAACTGCAGTTCTTCCAGGGTGTTCCCGGTCTGCAATGGTCAGTAACTATCAAAAGTGGTCAAAGAAAGGAAAAACGGTGAACCGGTGAAAGGGTCATGGGCGGCCGAGTCTCACTGATGCACATTGGGAGCGAAGGCTGGCCCGTGTGTTCCGATCCAACAGACAAGCTACTATACACCAAATTGCTAAAAAAGTGAATGCTAGTTTTGTTAGAAAGATGTCAGAAAACATAGTGCATCACAGTTTGTTGCGTATGGGACTGTGTAGCCGCAGACCAGTCAGGGTACCCATGCTGACCCCTGTTCATTGCGGAAAGCGCCTACAATGGGCACGTGAGCATCAGAACTGGACCACAGAGCAATGGAAGGTGGCCTAGTCTGATGAATCACATTTTCTTTTACAGCACATGTATGGCCGGGGGCTTGGGCATCGCGTACCTGGGGAACACATTGCACCAGGATGCACTATGATAAGATAGCACCCTTGGGTCCTGCCATTCATGTGGATGTTACTTTGACACGTACCACCTACCTAAACATTATTTCTGACCATGTACACCCTTTCATGGCAACGGTATTCCTTGGTGGCATTGGCCTCTTTCAGCAGGATAATGTGCCCTGCCACAAGGAAAACATTGTCAAGGAATTATTTGAGGAACACAACATCAAGTTCAAGGTGTTGCCTCCAAATTCCCCACATCTCAATTCAATCTAGCATCTGTGAGATGTGCTGGACAAACAAGTCTGATCCATGGAGGCCCCACCTCACAAATTACCAGACTTAAAGGATCTGCTGCTAACGTCTTGGTGCCAGATACCACAGCACACCTTCAGAGGTCTAGTGGAGTCCATGCCTCGGTGGGTCAGGGCTGTTTTGGTGGCAAAAGTGGAACCTACACAATATTAGGCAGGTGGTCATAATGTTATGGCTAATCGGTGTATACTGTAAACAACATGGTAAAAAAGTTCAAGAGACTACAACAATGTTTGCTACCCTCTCACTATTACCAGTTACAGGGAAGGTTCAATTATATTTTACTTAATACATCATACATAAACATGGTAGCATCTGGATAAATGTAGAAGTGTACTGATGCATGTTTTTGTACTTTAAAATAAATAGCTTAACAGGGACTTAACACTCTTCACCATCAAATATGTCTTTCAAGTGTAAAGTGTTTAGGCTAGTTGTGGACTTAAATCAAGCTCAGTGGAGATTCTCAAATTTTCTGATGAGAGATGGCACTGTATAAATCCCCATGTCTCTCTCAAGCCATGTTGAATAAGTAGAGACTTTGTCAAAGCATTGACAAATCCTAAATGATTTATTGATAAATAATGGAACTATTGTGTAATAACTAATTTCATAATATGATAGACATGGTGTTTATGGATGATTTATATTTATAGCCAACTAGCACAGTCTGGGCTACCCATGGGGCCACACATAGATCAAGTTGCTGAGTGCACCTGCAAACTCTCCTTCTCCCTTTTTTCTTGGATCGCGCGAGGAAGCACCCGGGATGAGTGCACACAAGCATGCTTTTGTTTATTTTCATCTGTCCTGCCAAGTCCATGGAATAGAGGGAAAGGCGATTGCTAAATACTTAGCGTTGCCAGGCTACCCTGACTCGAGAGGACAAAAAGACTGTGTTGAAGGGGACACTAGATGCAAAGGCAAGGGAAGAGCCTAAATAATCTTTAATTTTCACCGGTTTTAATGTCGTTTTTTTACTCTGAGTCTCTTCAGCACACAGTATCTGATCTATTTGTCAATTCTTTTGAGAGGTCCTCACTTATTTTGATTTTGATGGGACTGTGAGGAGAGGTTCAAGGAGACGGGACAGTTAAAGTAAAAAAAAACAGAGTAGGCCGGAGACGGCGAGACTTGCATTTGATTTGATTTGCCGTGAACTAACGCTGACACCGGTATGTGCATTCTGTAGGCAGTGGCTTAGACCACCGCACAGCACCAGAAAGTCACACACTGACAGGCCCATTTGAGGTAGCCATTAGACATTGATATGGCTAATGCAGTGGCTTCACGCATTCATTTGGGTTAGGGTTATTTTCTGAACTGTGTTTAGTTTCTGACACCTAGATGCCTGTGTGGTATGTGGTTCTAGGGTACAGACCTGTGTGGTATGTGGTTCTAGGGTACAGGCCTGCAGGATAAGTGGTTCTAGGGTAGCAGTCTGCATGATATGTTGGATGGGTCTGAGTCAGGTCTGGACAGCACAGGTGGGTGTGCTTGTGCTGAGCATGTGTGTACTTCATAACTATGTTTGTGCGTGTGTTCACTAGCTTGTGTAAGCCCATGCATATCACATGGGGTGTTTGCACACTCATATTGTTGCCAGTGTGACTATATATTTACCAAAACAGTCTTATGCATTGATACGTTTTTATCATACGTTTTCTGTGGCATGGCATTCGCAAATTCATGTGGTCTTTCCTCTCCTGTTCTACGTTGACTAGTCCCACCTGCTTTCATTTTGTCCCTCATCTTGTTTATAGAGCTCTTGAATTAAATGTTGGGTCCTTGCTCACAAGCTGTCAACAAAACTGTTCAAAACACTATCTCAGTAACCAAGGTCTTTACAGTGTCTTTCACATGCATTTATTACTAGCCTACTGTAGCCTAGCATAGACGCTTTTCTACCAAACCAGCCCAGGCTGATGGTTTTTGGCCCTATCATTTTTGCACTGTTTGTGCTGTAAACAGTTTTGAGGTTTAGGGTTAGTGCAATAAGACAGGAAGCTAACGGACGAGAGGAAGTTGACATGAATGCACTGCAGGGGTTAACCAGCCTGCTGCTTTCGGTATGATACATGCTGTCATGTATTAAGAGAAAAAGTAGGTGTTCCTACCCGCTGTGGGAGCAAGTGTCAACAATAACTGTGGTTTAGCCTAGTCAACTTGAGAGCTTGCAGTCACTCTCACTGGGGCGGTTTACTGTAGGGCAATTCCCCAGTGTCGGAATGATACTCAAACTCTATAGATAATATCAAACATTATGTGTGTTCTTTAATTAGGTATTTTTACATTCTGTGACATTTTTTAAGGTCTTAGTGTTCAAAACTGCTGCTTGCATTTACCGTACATACAAATGAAAGAAAAACCTGAATAGATTGGAGATACATAACAAATGCTGATGCTGTGCTGGCACATTTTCCTGGCATGGTTTTTGCCTTGTTAGAGGGAAGGATCACTGCAAATCATTACACATTTTTTGTGAGTCTTCCCTTTTATCCCGTGGTGAAACATTTCTTGCCTGATGGTTGTTGTCTCTTTCAGGATGACAATGCACTGGGCATGAGGGGTCACTGAATGGTTTGATGAGTGTGAAGATTATGTGAATCCTATGCTATGGCCTTTGCAGTCACCAGACCTAACCCAATTGAAAACTTATGGGAGATCTTGGCCCGAAGTGTTAGAGAGCTCTCTTCACCACCATCACCAAAACACCAATTGAGGGAATATCTTTTGGCAGAATGGTGTAACATTCCTCCAGAAGAGTCCCAGAGACTTGTAGAATGCATGCTAATGTGCATTGAAACTCATGGTGGACCAACACCTTACTGAGACACTTGATGTTGGTCTGTTGGTCTTTTTTTAGTTTGTTACCTCTTTGTAACGCTATACAATGACAGTCAAGCACACTTTGGAGTCTTTCTTGTGTTTTTCTTTAATTGAAACGCAGAATTCCGGATAATACATAAAAAAGGAGGGAAATATAAAATTGTCCTTGGTTTAACTAAGATAATGTGGATTTTGGTTTGGCATAGATTTTAAAGCTAAACATCTGAGTATTACAATTCACTAATTCTGTGAGTGTGGAATTGCCTTGTAAACACACAGAAACACATTTTGTTGCCAATGTATTTCTGTTTAATAGTCCTAGTATTTCTGTAGTCTAGTGGTTGTTGATTTTGAAAGTTTCACAGTGTCACACCATGTCCTACTTCAGAAATTTTGTCTACTGAACAGTAGAGTGAAAGTCTTTAGATCGGAGGCAAAAATGCATTTTATAACACATAAATAAATTCAATTTCAGTTAGGTTTACACAACATCTTCCTAGCATTTTTAAAGTGAATTGATGAAAGAGGATTGTAGGAAATCATATAATAAAACATTCACATTGAGGATTCATGGATTAAATGACAGAAGTAACTTTGACAGCCTTTACAACTGTAAATTATTTAACATATCGAGCAATATAATACATGGCCAAAAAAATGTGGACACCAGACCATTACACCCATACTGTATGTGCTTGTTGGACATCCCATTCCATGGGCATTAATATGGAGGTGGCTGCCCCTTTTGCAATAACAGCCATCACTCTTCTGGGAAGGCTTTCCACAAGATTTTGGAGTATGTCTGAAGAAGGCCTGGCTCACAATCACTGTTCCAATTCACAGAAGCGTCAGATGTCTCAGTGGTTAGGGTGTCAGACATGAAGTTGGATGGTTGCCAGTTCAATTCCTGACTGTGCCAAAAGTTGCTGTGTCCTTGGCCAAGGCACTTAACCCTAAGTTGCATCCAGGCGGATGTCCCTGTAGACACTGTAAGTCGCTCTGAAAAAGAGTGTCTGCCAAGTGACTAAAATGTTAAATGTAAAAAATCCCAAAGGTGTTCAATGGGGTTGGGTTCAAGGTCGACCTTCTTCCACCTGGTTTCTGTGTGTGTCAGGCTTGATTCTGCTACTGTCTGGATGAATCTGCATTGCAAGCACCAGCTAATTAAGTAGTTTCCAGAACATTTGCTTCTCCCGAATGAAAGGTACAATATGAAGTTTTCCAAAATAATAACAAAAGATGTACTTTGCATTAAAAAAGCAAACATCACTATACCTATATTATATATATTTCTTAGTTGTGTACTTACATTATCCTAAATGTTTCCACCAACTTTCAAACCCAGAGAAATTTGTAATATAGACACTGGACGTTTCATTTTGTCTTCCGTCAATGGCGTCATAACCTTTGACTGCTCTAGTTGCTCTAAGTTCCAGGGAACCACCAAACATAACGTGAATAAAGTTATAATATTTTTAACAATACATTACTTTGTCAGTGAACATTTTTTCTGCCGGAGACGCTAGATTGGAAGGTTGTCATTGACGATGATAACAAAACCCATGATCGCACGCTACTTCCCAACGTCATCCAAGTACATCTTTTGCTATTGTTTTGATTGAGAGACCCCTAGCGGCCAGAAAATACATATTGTATGTTTAATAACACTGTTGCGTTAGTAGATCTTTTTATCATTATCTTCACACATTAGTTGGTGATAGCTGTATGTTTATTTAGTGAAGACTTTTTTTAATAAATCATTTATTGTCAAAATGTTTAAAGATTTTAATGTTTAAACACTCACCCATCACCCAAACTGTGGAAACAAGTCATAATCCTACACAAAAAGGGGTGTCCACATACTTTTGGCCATATTGTACATCACTGCCCACCGATAAAATTGTGCTGCCATTTATGGATAGACTAAAAAAAAACCTTCTCTGAATAAATCTGTAGAGGCATAAGAAAACACCATCATTAGTTATATTTTTCTTTCAGGCTGCCTATGTTTAACAGACTCTTAACATTTGCCAGACAAATGGAACACCGTTAGCCCGGATTTTATATCTAATTAACAATTTAATTACAGCATACTTAAATTATTTAATTTTTAATGTATTACTATAAAAATGAAAGTGAATTCTACTACTTTTGTAGACATATTTTAATGTGTGGAAAACTTTAAGTTTAATGGATTAGAATTGTAAAGTTTGTGCACTGACCACGCCCCTTCCCCCACTCGTAAGCACGCGCACACAGTTAACGTTAGCTGTTGCAAGGCAAGCAACGCCATTTTCTCTCGTGGTTGAAAGTGCATGGGAATGCGTAGAGCTGTTCATTTTTGTTACCTTTTAATATTCACTGCACTGTGAAAAAAGCCCCAGGTTACACTACTTTAAAATTTGGTTGTTCAAACCAAAGCTTTATTTTGTTTTGATGTAGCTACGTAGTGCTGCTTTCTGATCTGAGAAACTTTGCACTGTTGCACTTTAAAAATAAACACTGATAGTTTAGCAGACTATATATGCGAAGTAAAATTTGGCAAATAAAAGCAGGTGAATCTTGGGATTCTATGAAAATGTGTTCAAGTGAAGATCATAACTTTTGTTTTTGAAAGAATGTAAGTGAACGCAAACTGTAGTTTTAATGTTACATGTACAGTTGTTTTATGGGAAAAATCTTCTCAGGAGAATTGTTCACACATTTTGCCTCTTTAAGCATTTAATTAAGGGTTATTAGCTCTACTTGTTTCTCAGTAGACACTCTTATTACAAAAATGTAAGTGAATGCAAACTGTAGTTTTAATGTTATATCTGTATACATATACAGTTGTTTTATGGGAAAAATCTTCTCAGGAGAATTGTTCACTCATTTCGCCTCTTAAGCATTTCATTAAGGGTTATTAGCTCTACTTGTTTCTGAGTAGACACTCTTATTACAAAAGTTAGAAACCTCTTAAACTAGAAGGCAAGAAATTATGTTTCTTCCCTGTGTTTTGTATTTTGAAATGAAAAGATTTTAATTGAAATAAAAAGAGGTGAAAGATGTTATAATTTTGTTTGCTTGCTTTTTTAAATTTTACTCAAGTTATCAAGTACACATTACTTAATTTTTTTAGGGCAACCAGTTTGCTCCAATTTTTTAACTATATGGGCTAGTACATTAAACTTAAATATACTATGTGTAATAACTACAAAGTAATTGATATTACAAAACATTTTAAGTTAAATTAACTTTTTTTTAAAGTTACTATTACTTAATTATTTTAGGGCAACCAGTTTGCTCACATTTTTTAAGTAGAATCAACTTGTCCAGGCTAACAGTGAATCCAACATAGTAGGAAAACAAACGTAGAAGGATGAGACCTAAACACAATGTAAAAGTTATTTATATTTTCATCTTATAGAGGCACCTGAATAAAAAAAAATACATTAGAATATACAAATATTGTGTACAAAAGTATTCAAATGTACCGGGAGTTCTGGTACAGGTAGGGTTATGAACTAAGACATAAAATCAATACATTAGGTTAAATTACTTTTAGTAATCTTTATCTTTAATCTTTACTGTGTGATAGGTTCTGTTATGTAAATGTGGTGTATGTGATGTAAAAAATGTGGTGTAAAAACAAAATAATTATATCAGGACATTTTAGTTGTATTCAATTGAATAACCACGATTAACCCCTTAACTTGAAGGCACGCCTGATGCATAATGGGTTCTTTTCGACGACCCCGCCCTCGCTTCATGAGCTCGCCCGTGCTGACGGACCTCGCCCGCTTCCACGCAAGCATGCCTGGCCTGCAGCTGTCCAACGCCAGCGTCTGGAACAGGTAAATCAGACTAACTTGTTTCTCTTTCTAAACATCCTTGACACAGCGTACCATCCATTAATCAAACAATCAAATTTATTTATAAAGCCCTTTTTACAACTGCAGTTGTCACAAAGTGCTTTGACAGACACCCGGCCCGAGACCCCAAGAGCAAGCAACACAAGTGATGCACAGTGACTAGAAAAAACTCCCTAGTGGGTGGGGCCTAGGAAGAAACCTAGAGAGAGGCCAGACTTAAGGGGGTGGCCAGTCCTCTTCTGGCTGTACCGGGTGGGGTATCTGAAGGTACACAGCCCATTGTAATAAGGTCACTTTGTTTATCAGTGTTCAATTATTGTCCAACAATTAAGATATGATGGGTGGGCTTTGAACACAGTGTTTGTGTAGCATCAATACAGTTCGGTGGTCTTACTTTTTATTAATAAAAACCTAATAATTACAAAGGTTCACATTTCAGAGCAGCAAATTTCCTTTCCAAATAACATATAAATAAAGTAATATAGGAGCTAAATGTATACTGCACTATAGAGCAAAAAGGTATGTAGACACCATCCCATCACACCCATATGAGCTTGTTAGATATACCATTCCAAAACCATGGACATTAATATGTAGTTGCACCCCATTTGCAGCAGTTACCACTCTTCTGGCAAGGCTTTTTCTACAAGATTTTGGAGTGTGTCTGTGGGACATTGTGCGCATTCAGCCAAAAGAGCATTTGTGAGGTCAGGTACTAATGTTGGTCGAGAATGCCTGGGGGTTGCATTTACTGTTCCAATTCATCCCAAATGTGTTCAATGGGGTTGAGTTCAGGGCTCTGTGCATGCCACTCAAGTTCCTCCACACCAAACTTGTGTGTTTACAGACCATGCTTTGTGCACAGGGCCACAGTTATGCTGGAACAGGAAAGGGCCTTCCCCAAACTGTTTCCAAAAAGTTAGAAGGACCCAATTGTCTAAAATATATTTGTATCCTGTAGCATTAAGATGACCCTTCACTGGAACTAAGGGGCCTAGCCTAAACCCTGAATATAGCCCCAGTTCATCATCCCTCCACTATTGGTAGTGGTGTCCACATTCTTTTGGTCATATAGTGTATGTAAAATAATTGCTCTGAATAACAGTGTCTGCTATATAAGCTAAAGAGAAAATGACAGGAGACATAGAGATGGATCTTATCAGAAGGTTTATAATAAGGGAAGTGGCGCCCATCAGGAAGTATTTGTGTTGGAGAAGGAAGACCTATCCTGGAGGGGCTCAGAGACAAAAGGCCCAGTCTTTCTTTGACTGCTGTGTATAGTACTGTTTAGCTGGCAGTTTTATACATCACTCACTCCGGAAACATGAGCTAGTGGTTTTATTTTCAACTGGAAATGTGACAGAGAGTCCGCCACCTCTTTCAGGAAGATATGTGAGCATTTTACAGGATGTTTTGTAGGAAGTGGATAGGGCAGCTTGCATTGCAAATGCCTGGGGGGGTCACTTCGGCTAAAGTCAAAGGTGCCATTGGAGTGCTTGTCATTCTTTTTGTCCATCAACCCATGGAGTCTTGGGTGTGGTATTCATGTCCTTGGTCACCGGCCCCCCAATACCTTTTTTAATTGCATAGTGATGGAGCTTGCAGGACCGTTTTTAATTTTATTGCAGATTGCCTTAAACTTGAAAAAAAGGCCAGTTCAATGTTTTTCCAAGTCCTATTGTCCTAATTTCTTCAGTTCTACACATGCATGTCATGTTTTTGGAAAACATTGCTGCATAATGCAATGTTTTATGCAATCTAAGTAAGTATAAATTGCCAAATATATTTTGTATTTCACATTCAATAAAACAGACACTTTGCTTTTGCTTTATAACATAACATATTACATAAATACTAAAATAAATCAAAATCATGGACAAAATATTTGGACCATTAACCTAATATTTAGTTGCACAGCCTTTGGTTACTGATTATGGGTTCTCTGACTTTCCCCGGGCCTCCTGCACGAGGCAGCACAAATTGGCATAGGGCTGCCCGGGATTTGGGTTAGATAAATCAGATTATCTATTATGCTAAATCGCTCTCCAGCAATTTATTGTGTCCAGATCAGGTGCCTGTAAATTCAATCGCAGAATTATTATTGGTGAACGTAATCATTCCGTGCATGATCTGACTGAAGGCTTCTGTATTGGATTTGCAGTGCAAAAAAGAAATGGCAGCTGGGTGACATGGTTGGATGACAATTATAAACTTGCTCATGTACAACCAGTCACTTCCCAGATTACACGCCATTTTTGTGGCTGAGATTGGTCAGTCTGTGCATGTTAAAAGGATTTATGGTCAGAGATCACAATTGAACTTTTTGTACTGAGCTGCAAGTGTTCTGTTTGGTGAAAACCAAGAAGAGCACACCTCCCAAAACACACCATATCTACTGTGAAGCATAGTGGTGGCAACATTATGTTGTGGGTGTGATTCTCTTCAACAGGGACTGGGCAATTGTTCAGGATTGAAGGGAAAAAGGATGCTGCCAACTACAAATTCTTCAGGAAAACATGCATCCCTCTGCTAGACAGCTGAAGATGGGCATGTGGTTCAGCTTCCAGCATGATAATGACCATAAACACACCGCCAAATAAACTATGCAGTGGCTTAAGGATAGGAAGGTGAATGTCCTTTAGTGGCCAAGTCAGAGACCTGACATATATCCAATTGAAAATCTGTGGATAGACCTGAAGAAAAGTCATTTGCCGCTCACCACAAAATTTGATTGAAATTTTTATGAGTTTAGAGTACAATCTGTAAGACAAAATAGTGACTATTTCAAATGGGGTATGATGATTTTTTATAGGCACTTTATTTCCAATGGTTTCAACACTCATAATACCACTTTTGAGTGGTCCAATATTTTCTTCTCATCCGTTATTGCGTGCTATTTAAGGTATGCTTCTCATCATTATCCTGCTCGAAGACCCATGACCTGAAACTTAGACACAGCTTTCTGACACTGGCTTTACGTTTTTCTAAAATAATTTGATAGTCTTCTGATTTCATTATGCCCTGCACAGATTAAAGATGTCCTTTTTTTTCTCCAACATTTCAACAATCCGTCTCTTCATTCCTTGGGTCAATTTCCCTCTTGCAGCCTCATCCAGGGATGCTGGCTACAGTCCCATAGGCTTTAAACGTCTTACCGTATTTTAGTGCATACAGTCGGCTCCAAAATGAGTGGCAGCCCTGACTGACAATGAACAAACAATACTTGAAAAACATAAAAAATAAAATTATAGAGATAATGAAAATACCAATGTGAGAAACACTGTAATTTATTAATGTTGCAATGGAACCAACCAAACTCATACAATTATTTAACACAAACAAAATTTCTATAAAATCAAAGTTCCATAATTATTGGCACTCCTTATTCAGTAATCATTACTGGCAATGATAACAGCATGGAGTGTTGTTCTGTAATGTTTGACAAGGTTAAGGAACACACTTGGAGGAATTTTGGACCATTCCTCTATGCAGATCCTTTCAAGATCCTTTACATTCTTGGGTGTTCACTTATCAGCTGCCCACTTCAACTCATTTGACAGGTTTTTGATTTGAATGAGGTTTGGCGACTGAGATGGCAATAGCAGACCATTTTCTTGTCACAGAACCATTTCTGTGTGGATCTTGATGTATGTTTTTGGTCATTGTCTTGTTGGAAAGTCCACCTACTGCTAAGCCCTAGCCTTCTGGCAGAGGCAAGCAGATTGTCATCCAAAATTACCTGATACTTAGTGTAATTAATTTTGCCATCAATCTTGACCAGTGCCCCTGGACCTCTGGAATTAAAACAGTCCCAAAACATCACTGACCACCATATTTCACTGTGTGAGGTTCCTCTCCTTGTATGCATCTCTGTTTTGACACCAAATATACCTATGCTGTATCTGACCAAAACATTCAAAGTTGGTCTTCTCTGAACAGAGCCTCATCTTCCAGTCATAATGTAAATTATATTTGTCAAATTCCAAGGGCTTGCGTCTGTTTCTTGGGGTCAGAAAGGGCTTTCTTCTGGTGACCCTTCCAAAGAGGCTGTGGTTGTGGAGGTGGCATCTGCAATTTGAAACCGGGTGACCCCAAGACGCCACCAAGGCCTGCAATTCTTTTACAGTGATTCTTGGGGATTTTGCTGCTTCTCTCGCAATCATCCTCCCTATCCTTTAGGCAAAATGCATATCTGTCCTCTACCAGTGAGGTTTTCAACTGTTCCATATCTTTTTAATTGTTTAATAATTGTCCTGACAGTGCTCAGTGGTATATTCCATCGTTTGTGGATATTCTTGTAGCCATTACCAGATTTATGAATGTCTTCTGTCTTGGTGGTGTAGTTGAAGGCAGGCAGAATGCTAGAGTTGTTGTCACAAATGTTTTTTTGGAGGATGAGGAGAAATGCCTCTCGGCTAAACTGACTAATACAATGTAGCAAACTGATAAACATACATAATATCCTCCTATGCTATACATGGCATAGGACATGGGTGGTAATCATACACTCACCTAAAGGATTATTAGGAACACCCGTTCAATTTCTCCTTAATGCACTTATTTACTCAACCAATCACATGGCAGTTGCTTCAATGCATTTAGGGGTGTGGTCCTGGTTAAGACAATCTCCTGAACTCCAAACTGAATGTCAAAATGGGAAAGAAAGGTGATTTGGACAATTTTGAGCGTGGCATGGTTGTTGGTGCCAGACGGGCCGGTCTGAGTTTTTCACAATCTGCTCAGTTACTGGGATTTTCACGCACAACCATTTCTAGGGCTTACAAAGAATGGTGTGAAAAGGGAAAAACATCCAGTATGCGGCAGTCCTGTGGGTGAAAATGCCTTGTTGATGCTAGAGGTCAGAGGAGAATTGGCCAACTGCTTCAAGCTGATAGAAGGGCAACTTTGACTGAAATAACTACTCATTACAACCGTGGTATGCAGCAAAGCATTTGTGAAGCCACAACACGGACAACCTTGAGGCTGATGGGGTACAACAGCAGAAGACCCCACCGGAGTACCATTCATTTTCACTACAAATAGGAAAAGGAGGCTACAATTTGCAAGAGCTCACCAAAATTGGACAGTTGAAGACTGGAAAAATGTTGCCTGGTCTGATGAGTCTCGATTTCTTTTGAGACATTCAGATGGTAGAGTCAGAATTTGGCGTAAACAGAATGAGAACATGGATCCATCATGCCTTGTTACCACTGTGCAGGCTGGTGGTGGTGTAGTAATGGTTTGGGGGATGTTTTCTTGGCACACTTTAGGCCCCTTAGTGCCAATTGGGCATTGTTTAAATGCCACGGCCTACCTGAGCATTGTTTCTGACCATGTCCATCCCCTTATGGCCACCATGTACCCATCCTCTGACGGCTACTTCCAGCAGGATAATGCACCATGTCACAAAGCTCGAATCATTTCAAATTGGTTTCTTGAACATGACAATGAGTTCACTGTACTAAAATGGCCCCCACAGTCACCAGATCTTAACCCAATAGAGCATCTTTGGGATGTGGTGGAACGGGAGCATTGTGCCCTGGATGTGCATCCCACAAATCTCCATCAACGGCAAGATGCTATCCTATCAATATGGGCCAACATTTCTAAAGAATGCTTTCAGCACCTTGTTGAATCAATGCCATGTAGAAATAAGGCAGTTCTGAAGGCGAAAGGGGTCAAACAGTATTAGTTTGGTGTTCCTAATAATACTTTAGGTGAGCATATATACAGGAAGCTATATACAGGAAACGACTTCATTGAACATAGGCTACGACACAATACGTGGTGAAGTCACAAACTACCTATGAACTATAATCAGAATAGACAGGTCTTCTCTCCTTCTGACCAAGTAACAGATAATATTGACGCACAAGGACACATTATAGAGATAAATTCATAAAAAATCCTACAATGTGATTTTCTGGATGTATTTTTCTCATTTTGTCTCTCATAGTTGAAGTGTACCTATGATGTAAATTACAGGCCTCTCTCATCATTTGAAGTGGGAGAACTTGCACTTTCGGTGGCTGACTAAATACTTTTTTGCCCCACTGTATGTATGTCATTGACAGGAGGGGAAGGTGCCACAAACTAATGTAAAGTGTTCCATAAAACTGTTTTGAACTTGGAATAAAATGCTGCTATTATTATGTCCTACACAATTTGCTGTCAAATAGGGAATTAATTATAAACTGAACAACATTTACTATAGCATATGCAACTCAACTCCATAGCATGTATCCTACCTCTCTGAACCTTGGCGGAGGAACTAGGAGGTTGAGGGTCACTTAAATGTATTTTACTCAATGTTCCAAATTATCCTAAAAAAGCCAGCCAGCAATAAGCTAATCAATAAAATATAGGGATATGCAATTAATATTCCATATAGAATTATAGCCTATCTGATGTCATATCATTCCCAATCTCTTTAAATATGTTGCCTGATTACCTTGTTAGCAATAGGCATATTACCAAATTCTGCAGTTATCAAAATGGCTAGCTGGCAAGGATGGATTCATATCCCTTCATAATCTAACATCCTAGTCATGTAACACAAATCAATTACATTAAATGCTAATACATTTTGTTGTGAAGGCAAACAATATATCGTCGAAAAACAGAATTATTCATAATATACCTGTATTATTTAGCTGACTGTGTAGCTAACAAATGGATTGTATTGCTTTTGCCAACCTAAAAGTAACTTAAGGGTACTTGTCTAGTTAGTGAGTATACTTGAATGGCTGATTCCTGTCACAGACATATCAACTCCCTGCTGAAGGGATGGTCTTGTCTCTTGTAATGTCAATCTAATGGGCGATTACTGGTTTGTTCTTTGAAACCACAGCTCACATGAATCAATTCCAATGTGTGCTGCACATTTTCAGTTTATGGAATATTCACGCGTATCCCTCCTGCCATGTGAATACAAGTTAATGTTGTAAGCTAATTGATAGAACGTATCGCTCCACTGAACTGCATACATATGTATCAATGGGGATAAAAACAATTACAAGTAAATGATGGAAAGAGGTGAAAACAAGTATACCAATCACTGTGACTACTGAACAAAAATGTGTATATAATAATGCTTATACTTTTGTATACTCATGATGACACCACTGCTCTTCAGTGGGTGGGGTTTCACATTGATTGGCTCAAAGCGAAATGACTGGTAAAAGCATTTGGATAACAAATTCACAGAGATATAGTGACTTATTTGTATTTTTGCAATTTTGTAGTGAGTAACGACAATATTTTGGAAAATATAAAGAAGTAAATGTATACATTTTTGTAATAAAATGTATTGAAGTAAAATTCCAAAATTCGCAGACAGATACATACTCAAGTAAAGTACAGATACACAAAAATAATACTTAAGTACAGTAACAAAAGTATTAATACTTTGTTACTTTCCACCACTGCTGACCACCGGGTGGAGCCAGCCCACCCTTTGGCTCAGTTCCTCATCCTTGCTCATTACATCTACGACCTTTTGTCTCTTTTGAACTGTGAGTTATTTGTTTTCTTCATGGTGTTGGATGACAATGAGATATTGCATGTGTGTTACATCATTTGTATACCCTAGTGGCACAGGAAATGATGAATTGACTCAATTTGGTTACATTTTGGTAGATGATATTTACTATAGTTTTTAAAGCTACACTGTGTATTTCTTTGAGTTGATTCTTAGCAAAAACCCCTTTGTTCTTTCAAAAATATGTGCTCATTCATGTGTAATTACTTCAAATTGCGGCAGCCATGTTACGCCTCAAAGAGGGACATTCGCCAAAGAGGGACATACCTGGAAATTCAAGCTCGGACTTTCGCACTTTTACACTAGTGGCACCGTGATGAATGCCAGGGGGAGATTACTCACGACTGCCGTGAAATTTCAAAGTCTGTTGAAGATGTAAGATCATGCCTATTCTCAAGGACATGTAATGGCAGCGCTGGCCCAAGCTGTACAGTAGGCATGAACGTTTGCCTGGCAACACAAACTCAGATTTTCGGTTTCAAACTAATAGCGCTCGTGGTTCATTGCAATAATCATTGTTTATTCATTGCATAGGTAGTGTCCATGTTCATGTTTTGCTAAAATTAGTATTCTGTTGGAATAAAACAGACTCTAGTGAATGTTTTTCAAATGTTATCATGTTTCCACATGAGACACTGACAATTTATTTAATCAAATTGTGTGTAGAACATATTTGTTACTTTTATTGTTATTGTTTCTTTACACACAATACAATTGCATTTGGTTATAATTCACGGGCTGTGTAGTGAAATAACAATGATTATCGCAATGAATCAAAACGAGCGCTTTTTTTTAAAGAAAAAAATAATATCCAGGTTCATGTTGCTGGTATAATAACGCTGGTATAACAACGCGAGGTGCTAGACCCGTATTCAGTTGCTTGTCATACAATTTCACCACTAGATGGGAGCAATTCTTACACAATGCAGCTTTAAGGGTTCCATTGGTTATGAAACCTTGATAAGTAGGACATCGTTTTTTATTCAATCAATAAATTATTTTGGTTGGTTCCATTGACACATTAATAAAGTACATTTTTACAGTATTGTTTGTGAATTGCCAGTCAGGGGTGCCAGTAATTTTGGAGTCCACTATATAACACGCACATTATATGCGATTTTACAAACCGTGCAAACCAGCTGCGTGGTACGGTAAATGTAGTATATGTGTTATGAATAATTTATTACACCAAATAGAATCGTTTAAAGTAGCAAGCATGGAGAAGACGTAGTTGCACTTGTTAATTGCGACTAATAAATAAATATTAAGTAAAAACACAATTGAAAAATTTACATTTGTCATTATTGTCCACTTTTGAAAAGAACAATGTTCGTTAAATTCTTGACTAGCAGCCCTATTGCTCTTCTCCCTTGCAAAACGTATCACTAGAAACTTAAAATCCACCTTGTAAAACTTTCTTTTAGTCAGAATTTAATACACGAGTTTACTTGAAATGCTTTATTCGATTTGCACCTCCATTATATGCAATTGCACATTATGAATAATTTACATAAAACGGAATATATGCTCATTATACAATGATGCATGGTATACACAAGTAATGTGCGTTATTGCTAAAATATGGTAATTATATTGTTTGCAGTGCTCACAGGAGTATCAACCTATCTACAGATGGTTTTGTGGTCTTTTCGTTGGCCATGCTCACATTAACTTCTTTCTCCTGGATATCTCCTGGATATATTTATATTTTCCATGTTTTACGAAAGTAAACACAGTGACAGCAAAATAGTATATCAAATACCTACTTTCTCTTTCAGTGAGCAGTTTCCAAAAGCTGTAGAACGTTTATTAAAAAAATGTATAACAATTTTTTATGAGGATATTACGAGTTGTGCTTCCACAGTGTTTGTCAATGTGCATGTGCCAGTCCCTATTTCATTTAATTTATGCATTTTAGGCTCTGCTTTTATTTAGTTATGTGGCACTGTATAGTGTAGGGAATCACTATCACATATACATAGTTTACTGGATTTTGTAAATATTAACAAATTCCATTTTTACAGTTTGAATGATTTTCAGCAGCAAACAGGATGTAGTTCAAATGCTCAGATTCTGCAAATGGTACCTTTTAAAATTTTTCTGAATGAGTAATTACATAATTAATGACACCTCTAATACTATTTAAAAGAGAATACAATTATTTCATTGCACCTCTAAATACATTTTAGAATGCTTTCATAGAACACTAATTATTTAGGCCATGTCTGGAATTATTAAAATTTTGTTGCATTGCACTAATTCGATTTAGTAGTTATAGGACAAAATGTAGGATTTATTTGAATTTATGTTCTATGAATTGACACACATTATAGCCATATTTTAGAAATGTTGAAGTATCTAACTGATAATCTTGGCAAAAGACTTCCATGCTTCCCATCCCTTCACTTTTGAACTTTGGCCTGACCCGTCTGACCTTTTGTCCCTTCAGCGTTCAGACTGCCGTGATCAAAGTGTTCCAAGGTGGAGGGCTGCAGTCCAATGAGCTTTACACTCTCAATGAGAGCATCAGGTAATACTACATTTACAGTTTAATAGACTATACTCCTTTTAAAAGCCCACTACAGTCTTTTACACTACAAAGTTGATATAATGCTTGAAATAATTTAGTTGATTCCACAAACTGCAATTTTCTCTGGTCACTCACAATCTGTCTTGTTTATATGTAAATAAATACTTATTATATTGAGTTCCGCTATTAAATATGACCCGTTTTCATTAAATAAATAAAAATATATATCCAAGACATTTCCAATGTTGCAAATGTCTGTCACTGTTAGAAATTACTGATTTATAACTAATTATTCACAACCGTCAATAATTTCAACAGCCAATAATTCAGTGTACTAACCTTTAGCTCATACATACTTAATAGTGTTTTGATCATATCTATAATTTTTTTCTATACAGTATTTATTTATAGATATTTCAAAATGAAATGAACAGGATATTCAATACAATATAATTATATGTATATGTATATATAGAGAATATATTTTTTGCAAATTTCCCCCCTCCAACCGCACAAGTGTCCAGACTGACCCGACACAATCCCAAATCCTCCACCCCACCCACTACGCATCCCAAACCCACACCCCACATTGAACAACCAGACAAACATACATTATATGTTATTATCAATTTAATGCCAACTTGATGAATAAAGGTATACATTTCTATCAAACCACATGTACATTCCTGGGAGCTCTAAATAAGTAGTGTGTTCCTATAAAAAGGTTCTGACTACTGTGTACAGACTTGGGAGGGGAGGGCCAGTATCATTACCTGAGATGAACTGATCTCATCATGCAATTTAGGCAGCTTGGGCGCTTGCAAATCTGAAGTGGTCAGGTGAGGGAGCATGAACTCACATGCGTTGACCCACGTGACGTCCTGGTTGGCTAGGCAGTGTGGGGAAATAAGAAGAATGGCTTGTGTTTGGAGAAAGCTTACCTGGCTCTACTTCAAACTTTCCAAATTGTTGGGAGTTCTTGCAAAGAGAAATGCTAAGAATTGCAAAGAGACATTTTGTAGACAGATTATAGAGTCCAGGAATAGGCTTAATATGTGACTGGGAAACCATGGGCAAAAGTTTTGATTTGAAATCAATCCCCTGAAATGCAGTTAAAGCAAAGATGTTAGACTTGTGTTTGAATATTTTTATATTTGAAATTGTTTTTACCGCTTAGAAATTACTACATTTTCATGGTAGTCTCCCAATTTCTTAGCACAAAAGCAATTAGGACAGGTAAATATAGTCCAAATAATGCATTTTTGTATTTGTTTGCATGTAATAACTGACTGAAGTCTGCAACACATTTACCCAAAAATAATCTATGTATCTTTCCTTCCGATTACCTGTTAAGCCCAGGAATTTACATCAGCCGTAATAAATTGTTGTTTGTTTAAAGTCTTGTCATTTGTTTAAAGTCTTACATTTAGCAAATGCTTCATAATTTATAAATCTGGAGACTAACTCACATGTGCTTTCCTAATTTTTACAAAAGTTTTTTGTTAAAGGGCACTTTTACCATAAATCAGCTTCTTAATATACTAATTACTAATGTTAGCAATGGCCATTTCTGTCATATAAAATTATATTATGCCAAAATATTCCCAAAAATATTGAGTTAGAATTTTGCAGTGAAAAATGCTTCCTAGTGACCGAAAGATATGTCCGTAATCTAGTCAGCTATTCAACGTAGCTTGAAACTTTACAACCAATTTGTCATTGAACTAGCTAAATTGCTGGATTAGCTCACCACCAGTCAACAAAACACCAGAAATTCAGGCCATTATCTAGCTTGGTAGTAATAAAGCTAGCTTGCTACTGTACAATCATAGACCAATACAGTACAAATGTGATAATACAACAAAACCAATATATATTAAAAATATTTTTAATATCCTATGTACATATGGTAACTCTGTCTTGTATGTGTTCCTCTTTACTAAGTTTCTATAGCCTGGTTAACACCAGACTCTTCTCAGTTCTGACTGAGAGTGGGTCTAGGCAAGGTTAATTCACAGCCCATTTCCAAAGGGGCGTCACCAATGGACGCTCCTCAAATGGCTCTCGGCGGAGTTGGATATATCAGTCTTTTGCGGAGTCGAGTCGGCAAGACATCTTTCTTTAGACATGAAGGCTTCGAGTTTTGTTCTTTGCTCGGTTTGTGACAAAAAGGAAATGTTCAAATCGCTTAAAACAGATGCGATAGCTGAATCGAACGAGTGATATTGCTGATGTTCCATTGCAGCAGCTATCGTTGTAATTGTCTGCTTCAACCAATGACATTATAAAGCTGCGCTATCGTCATCGTATAAAGCCCGACTCAATGGTTGTGATTGGTGCCTCGATTTGGAAAAATTGGATATGGGCTAGAATGGGCTCTTGGCAAGACTCACTTGCAGAGCAAATCTAAATTTGACTGAAGTCTGTTGGGGTTCTCCCAGGCTAGAGTTTTTAGTTAAGTGGTGGTAGCCAATCAGATTTTGAGAATCTCACAGAGGATGAATCAGGACATCCATACCATACAGAAACACACTTAAGTTTGTAGTTGTCTACATACAATTGTGCAACCTTGACTATTTATCAATACAAAGCCTGATAAAAGTATGTTTTGAAATACATTATATTTCTTCTGATTTTTAGTCTCATTGCTTTAAGGGCCAGGATAAATTATAGACATTAAACACTCTCTTTTGTGTACAGATGATTTAAAGGAACACACCTGCATAACTAGGAACACCTGTCAAATGAATATTCCCTAAAACCTTCGGTGCCATAAAGTAAGGGGACTGTGTATCAAATTGATGTAATTTCTAAAAGGTGAAAGCATAATGTACACAAATTGTCTTAAAGAAAAGGATAAAATATACACTTTAATCTCATAGTAATTGTTTGATTTCAAATACAAAACAAATTCACTGTCCCGCTACTCACTGAAGGATCTGTAAATGGCAAGAACAGAATAAAATAAATTTAACACGGATATTCATAATATGTACTGTGATGATTTTTTGAATAAAGTATGTGTCAGATAGCTAAGTGGTTAAGGGGTCAGACTTGTATCAGAACGTTTCCTGACTGAAATATACAGGTTGTGGCACTTAACCCCAAATTGTGTCAGGGGGAATTCCCCTGAACTTACTGTAAGTAACACTTGATGAGAGCATCTGATAAATGACTAAAATGTAAATTGAAAATAATCAATCTCAGGGCTTTACAGTGCCTTGTGATATTAATTCAACCCCTTTGCATTGTTCTTATTTTGTTGCCTTTCCAACACAGAATGAAAATGGATTTTTGGGCAGTATGTACCCTTTAATTTACACAACATCCCTACTATGAAGATGCAATATATTTTTTTATTGGTAAACAAAAGTGAAATAAGACGAGAGAATAAGACAGAAAAATAGAGAACATGAGTGTTCATAACTATTCACCCCCCCCCCCAAAGTTAACACATTTTAGGGACAACCTTTTGGAACAATTACAGCTTGCAATTATACCTTTTGGCGCAATTACAGCTCTCTTGGGGAATGTCTTTATAAGCTTGGCACATTTAGCCACTGGGATTTTTGCCCAATTTTCAAGGCAAAACTGCTCCAGCTTCTTCAAGTTGGATGGGATCTGCTGGTGTACAATCTTTAAGCGATACTACAGATCCTCAATTGGATTGGAGTGTGGGCATTGAATAGGCCATACCGACACATTTAAATGTTACCCCTAAACCACTCAAGTGTTGTTTTGCAGTATGCTTAAGATCATTGTCCTGCTGGAAGTTGAACCTCCATCCCAGTCTCAAATCTCTGGAAGACTGTAATTGGTTTCCCTGACAAATTTCACTGTATTTAGTGCTATACATCATTCCTTCAATTTTGACCAGTGTCCCAGTCTCTGCTGATGAAAAACATTCCCACAGCATGATACTGCCACCACACTTTATTTAACTATGTGACTGAATGTAATTGTAATTTTTATATATATTTTTTAAAATAGATACTGTATATATATTTCTTTCATTTTACTTCACCAATTTGGACTATTTTGTGTATGTCCATTACATTAAATCTAAAAATAAAAATCCATTAATATGACAGGTTGTAATAGAAGAAAAATAGGAATATGCATTACCCTAATGGGACTTCCGGCCTTTTATTTAGTGGAACCGTTCAAGCTCAGCTAGACTACAGTAATGCATCCACAAGTTGATACAGTGCCTTAGCCGCTCATACGCGAAATGTACGGTAAGCAGCTGCTTAAAGGCCACATATACTGCATTTTCATATGCATTCGGAAATTTGACTTCACCATTCTGTCTTTTTAGGTGGCTCCTCAAAACAGAGTTGGGATCATTCATTACAGAGTACTTCCAGGTATGTTTGCGCATTCTCCTTTTCCATGTAACATACATCACCCCAGTAATGTAAACCATTGTTAACGATCCATTCTGCCTCTAGTTTCTAAAGCATGTGTATTTAGCTGCTATCGAGCTAAAACAGGTCCTGGTTTGTACTATCTTTATCTGAGGTGTCTAGGTTAGTACTCTTTCTCTGCTGTGTCTAGATGTTGGGCCCGCTTGCCAACCTCATTGGGCAAAACTTTGCAGCTTTGGGGCAGCTTATACTTCTGTTTTGAAATGTATTCCCTTCATATATTTAAAAGTTAAAAGATAACATACTTATAAATGGATAAAGGAATCTTTTGCTCTGACAGCTAAATTCGAGTCCATAAACATGCCTTAACATTTTCCCTTAGGGTTTGATTGACAGTTCTGCCAACAGTATTTCCACACACCTTGGTGGAGATTCCGTCTCTGACGTATAGTAGGGAAATGGCTTCCATATCTCTGAAAAACACCTTGATTTCAACAGTCGTATTTAAGGCTTAATGCGGTAGGATAATGATTGTACTTAGATTGTTATTTACCTCCTCTTCAGCAAATGAAATGCATGTTCAGTCAGATTTACATTAGGAGATTGACTCTGCCAGTCTGAAACGTTTCAAATTTTCACCCTGATGCAGTTCTCTCCTTGGTTGCATTGGCAGTGTGTTTTGTGTCATGGTCCTGTTTCATTATGAAGCACTGCCCAATTTTCTAGTACATTGGTAGCCAAGATGCTTCTGTGCACTTTGAATTCTGCTCCTGCCATAATTTGTTACATCGTCAACACATGCATAAGCCCATTCCAGAAACAGCCATTAAGCCCATGCTATGACAATATCTCCATCATGCTTGACATATGAGGTGGTGTGCTTTGGATCAGGTGCAGTTACTTTTTCCCCACAATTTTCTCATCTTGTCAATAAAACTCTTCCAAAACTGTACTAGCTGATCTCTGTACTTTCAGTTGATGGTGCTCAGAGATTTGCATCTTGCAGTGTAACATTTGTGATTTTGCTGACATATTCTTCTGCAAAATGTAAACATCAGGATTCTGAAAGTTGTTTGTGATTTCACTGATATTTCTATGTGTTTATCACAGCACTGGACATTTTTCTGTCATCTACTGCTTTTGGTTTCCGTGGTTAATCTGGATTTTGCAGATTGCTGAAGACCTTTTTCCAGGACATTTTTCAGGACACAAATGACAGTCTGTACTCTTGCCAAAAATTAATATTTTTATTGTATTTTCATATACCTTGAGTGTACAACAAATCAAGCAATGACCCAAACGAAGCAATGAGTGTACAACAAAATTTGGGCTTTGGACTGAATAGCTTACATGTTATGCATTATGCAGTACTTTAATTTGGGGTAAGTAACCAAATTTTGGTTGTTGTAAGATGGGCTAAATTCCTGTTTGGAAAATAAGATTAAGTGCTGACCAAACCTCCAGAACTAGACCCCTAAAACCCTGGATATGCTGAGGCCCCTGCCAAACATTCAAATTGACAGGCATTACAGGAAGTTTGCACAAACCATAACTGATAATTTCTTAGTAAACAATGTAAGAAAACTTTGTGTGAGAAAGTACATAGCCGCATGTCATATATGGAATCTTTAATGGTCTGGATCTTCTTAACATAAATGTATTTTTCAAACAATAACTTGCAGATCCACAAGTCTACTTCCATGAAAGTTGATTGTATACTTTGAACATAACCTATAGACTTGTCTGAAGGACAGTCAGGTGTGTAAACATGAACCCTTGTGATAAGCTGTGTATAATCCACTTTCCATGTTGTCTGTTTTGTGTGTAGACATTGGTGAGTTTCTTTCTTTTGTTTGGTCGCTTTGTTGTTGCTAAGCTCTTTCGGCATGCTAATTATTGCTTGTTACGTTGTGTTATTCTACATACACTCATTATTTATCTCAAAACACATTCTTTGTGTCTTTTTAATAACCTGCCCACAAACTATTGTCATTTTCTGAACATCATGCTAGAAATGTGCATATGTTTCCACAACACTGTCACACTAACTACAGGTAAACATGGGATACAAAAGGCAGATATACCACTTATTAGAGCCTGAATTGGAACACACTGGATATAACCTAATATCCTGTAAAATATGCAATTTCAGACTGGGGCAGAACATGGCCTCACAGTTAGATCCCCTAAACAGGAACCAAAGGTTGCTACATCAAATCCCCAAGCTGGCATTTTGAAAATGCTTTTAACTTTAGTTGTTTCAAGGTCTTCCTATGAATTATATTGCTCTCAGTCAACTCAAATGGTAAAACCACCAACATAGATCAAATAATACCCCCAAAAGTGTCACTCAATGTGATTATTAAGATACCAGCAGTTTAATAGTTAACTCCTTCCAAATTCTTGTCATTTTATGCTGCACCAAAAGGGGTATTCTTCTGAATGAATCCAGAATATTTTCAGATTTTGGTATCAACAAATGCAGTGAAAACCACAGTCAATGTAAAATGCACATCACATCAACAATATACTGTTTGGATTCAATTAAAGTGTTTGTTTCTTTGTAACTTGCAAATGTTGCTTGCTGAGTTTAAAGGGTTGAAAACTCTTCTGTACATGTTTTGTTTAGGATGCAAATGAACCTCTCAATGACCTTTTACCAACTGTCATGCGAGATGCATTTCATTTGCACACCAGCTGTCGCTCATGTATGAAAATGTACAGCTTGCCCTCACTACTGTAAACTTGCTCTAGATAAGGGCATCTGCTTAATGACTGAAATGTTGATTAAAATTGTAATCCGCTTCAGCAAAGTTGCCATGGAAAACAACTTGATAAGTATAACTTCCGTAAAGGAATATATTTTTTAACCTTGAGAAAGTACTTTCTCTTTCAGTGAACAGGTTAAAAAAGGTGGCACAATTATTCCCTACACTAAACAGTGCTTATTTTGCAATTTGAACCGAATAGCAATGAGGTCATGACAAGTTGTGCTTCCACAGTATTTGTCAATGGGTATCCTTCAGTCTGTCTTTGACATAAATTAGGCAGTGCTTTTCTGTGTAAAATAACACTGCATAGTTTACTGTAGGGAATCATTGTCCTGTATTATTTGCTTTCCAATATTTTATTTAAATATCACAACCGTAAATCTCAGAATTTCTCCCAAATTACGTTCTCAGGAAACTATTTTGAAAACCTAAATTACGTTCTATGCCAACCTATTTAGGGTGTTTTTACGTTTGAACTGCACGTTTTGTTATTAGGCTATATTTGTACTTGAATTACGTTGCTCCGGTACATTTCGTTTAGCGGATTTATGCGAAAACATTCCATACATTCCATAGCGTTCAAAATTATATTGCAACATTCACAGATAAGGTTAGGTAGGAGGATACTAACGGTTAATGTTAGGCATGAGGTTACTAACGGTTAAGGTTAGATATGAGGTTACTGAGGTTAAGGTTAGAATTAAGGTTAGGGTTAACATTACAAAAACCGACAATCCCTTGTCTGCATGACGCAAGCAATGTAGAACAAAACACACAAAGTGCGGTCAGAATTTGAACTCGCGAACACTGGCATGCAAGTCGCGGATTTATACACCCATTATTCACTGAGTGTTCAATTTAGTTCCCTACAAACGTAATTGACCCTCTCATACGTTCATATTTGACAAATTTCGGTTTTACAAAATAGTTCCCTCCAGAGCCGGCCCTAGACCTTTGGGGGCCCTATGCAAAATTTGGTTGGAGGCCCCTTTGACCATTTTAAGTACGTCGAAGTCACTATACGTCGGAGTCACTGACCAACACTCAGGGCTGGCCCGCCCATTAGGCAAGATTAGGCAGCCGCCTAGGGCGGCACGAATTTGAGGCAGCATTTTCTCAATTGGCTACGCCTT
>JACXGM010000748.1:48505-65426 GCA_016801145.1 Umbra pygmaea | reverse complement strand
AGTTTGGCATGTCTGTCAGGATTTTAACAAACTTCTACAGGTGCACCATTGAGAGCATCCTCTCAGGCTGCATTACAGCCTGGTATGGCAGCTGCTCCGCTGCTGATCGTAAGGCCCTTCAGAGGGTGGTGAAGTCAGCGGAGCGCATCATTGGCTGCTGCCTCCCCTCCGTGCAAGGCATCTACCATAAGCGATGCCTAAGGAAAACAAAGAACATCCTCAAAGACCACAGCCACCCAGGCCGTGATCTCTTCTCACTACTGCCGTCTGGTAGACGTTACCGGAGCATCAAGGCACGGACCACCAGACTTACAAACAGTTTCTTCCCACAGGCCATTCGGCTGCTCAACATGGAACACAGACACTGATCGCAAATCGTCTGTTGAGCACTAACATTCTCTGGTCACTTTATGCTCTCTACATCTGATGTAGTAGAATTCAAATGCACCTTTAAAAGCAATTTTCCATGCCAATTCTATAATATTTACTACTTCTACTGTTGTATATTTTCCAGACCACTGCTCAGTACATAGCGTTTTATTATTACTATTATTATTATTATTACTATTGTCATTACTATTTTAAAATTCTTATATTGTTGTAATTCTTGTTTTTAAGCCCACTGCATAGAATCGCCGAGCCATGTCAAAAGGAATTTCTCTGCATAGGATGATGTACGTTATTCAATGCATATGATAAATAAACAACTTTGACTTTGACTTTGATATGGTAGGAATAAAAATACTGTACAGACAGTGCAAATGGGATCTAACACGGAGGTAGATTATTTGGAATATAAAGTGTCAGTGCAAAAAATTACACTAGATTAGGTTACATAACCAGCATTGCTAACAAAATGTTAATGTGCAAATTATACAGAGGGATGTGCAGGTGAGTATGTGCAATGGTTAATGGTTTGATGAAAGCACTAAGGCATAAACAGGCAAGGAGAAGGGGTAGAGTTAAGACGTACAATGGTCTGACAGTAGATCCGAAAGAAATACTTTAAAGGTAGTCAGGTGGCCTCAGGTTTCTGGGATTTTTATAGTTCTGTCCAATCATTAGCAGCAGAGAATTGAAAGGAGAGGCGGTCAATTGAGGTGCGGGCTCTTAACTCTATATGAATATATTGGAATTTTGGGATTATGATTTTTTATTTTGTTGAATTCTGCGTTAATATCTGGATTCCGCTATTCCATCCCCAACATGGAAATCATAGGGCCTACTTAGTAAGCTTGACCTACACATAGTGTTCAGTTTAGTACACTGCCCCATGTGGCTGTGGAGGTGTATTGTCATAGCTTATTTAAATCAGACATTATCAGACATTTCTGGAACTATTGCAGCACATTCAGATGTTCTTGTAGCATCTTGAACTGTGCATCCTACTCTCACTACATACATTTAAGGGTCACAGAATCTTCCACTTTGAATTGAACTGGCTGTAAACTTCTCTGGGTTAGAGCGTCTGCTAAATTACTAAAATGTCAATGTTGTACTGAGTCTAACAATGAAAGCAGAATTCCATATATTGAACCGTTTAGATTTTTCTACCTTTGTTCATCTAAGTAGTGTTTCATGATTTGCTTCCACTTATGCTATATTCCCTTGAGGGTGTGAATTTGGCAACCTGAGGAAATATTGCTTTCACTGACTTTGTTGTACGCTCCTGTCCTTTGAGCATTTATCTTCCTTCCCCTCACTGACACAGCTTAATCTCGCCTGTCTTCTTTTTACATAACGAGACAACCTAATTTGCATAGTGATTTCATTATCGTCATTGGCGTCGTTCATCATTGATTTGTTTTTTGTTTGCCTGTTCGCTGGCAACCTCCCCATCAAACGAACATTTGTTCTCCCGCATATTTATCGGTATTGTTCTGGCGAATCATATTAATCAAATTGTTTTGCCAATATAATAATAACGTGTGCCGTTTTCCGCCAATTTGTGCGAGTGAATACCTTGTGTTTACCAAGGGCATTTGGCTAGTGTATTAGAAAGCCTGCCATGTATTGTACCACTCAGGGTCAACAGAGACATGCCCCCCAACTGGGAACATTCAGTCCCGTGTCCCAAGGGATGTCAATACAGATAAGAGCACCACTGGTGGTCTCATTCCGGAACCAATGCATTACTTATCCCACCAATCAACTGTCAGCATTGAACTGTCACTGTTAACCTGACTGTAAAAAAAGGTTGTGACATCAAGGAATGTTTCCACATTTTCTATGTTCCACTGTTCCGTTCTGATAAACCGGATAATCAGAGAGGAGCCAAAATGGCCGACGTAGATAAGGATGAACAAGACCACGCCCCAGTTCACAGCGACAGGTTCGAATCGAATCTGACAGCTCCATCTCTCGCTGTCGTGTCTTTCTCCACGCTTTCGTACATTCCATCACTACCACCCTGCCAGAACCCTGCACTGCCGCAGCCAAATCAAGAATGGTAAAGTTAAGATTCTCTTCATTATTTGACTTATTTCTCCACTCAATCTCAACATTAATAAACCCAGTTTCGCCCAATGGGTTGATGCCTGGAAGTTTAGAAGAAAAAGCGAGGCACTGCTGCGTTATGACATGCAAAGCTTTTGGCCCAGTTATATCTGGAGACAGAGGGAGCATGGGAACATTGGTGACCCCCCCTTCCCTTCTCAGCTCCCCTGTGGATCGCATCAACCGCAGCCTGCCTTGTATGCATGAGCCGGTGTCTGAGTCAATTGACCAGCCGCTAGCCACTCACACAGGCCTGTAGGGCTCCAATATGGATCTGTCCCAGTCGGGGGTCAGAGCGATTCCTGGGGGGTAGTCGATGGGCCTGTATTCATTTTGACGTCACGATCCCTCTGTACTGGATTTTGGAATTGCCCGGCGGGACATTGTGAAATTGTGTCTTCTCGGTCAGGGTTGTGAGGTTTAATTGTAGGGTGTGTTGGCTGGCTGTCTGTGTGGGTATGAGATATTGAATACTTATAAGGTGGTGTTCTGGGTTAGTCTGGGATTCTAACCTGCTGCCTTTGGTGCACTTGCATTGCTGTAGCAGGGGTTCGAATCCAACCTACTCCTCTTTTGAGGCAAAAAGAGTCCACTTCAGTCCATTGCCAACAACCAATCAGGAAACAGATGTACTGTGCAAATTTGTTTATACACAGGTATCTAGCCATTTAGGCATATTAGATAGTGTTCTGGTGCGTGACTTTTCATTTTAGATACATATTACAGATTATAAGGTTTCCCTTTGATGTTAGCTCATCTAGTTTGAGAAATCAGCTTTTTCATAATGCTAAAAAGTCATGTTTTTGTCGAGAAACAACACTGAAGCTGTATGGATGAGTCTTGCAGATTTTTTGCCTTCTGAGCCCATTTGTAGATGATTTATGAGCATATAGCGTAAACTTTGAAGAAAATTGTCAAGCATTTCATCATCGCCTAAGAGCTTTTTAGATCTTCTTGATGAACACCCAGGCGAGAGAAGATCTGTTATTTCATGTATTGATCTTAAATTAGCTCTCTTTTCCTTCACATACGTCTTGGTGACAAATGGGCTGAAGCTCTGCAAGGTCATTGTTATGCCTTTATTATTTCATTTCTTTTAGTTCCCTTACTTTAGGCTATTTTCGCCACACGCTTTCCCTTCCCAGCCCATTTCCTCGATTCCAGCTTAATATATTACAAAAGTGACAGATGATTGACTAGGAAGAATATGTTTTTCCAAATGCTGTGGATCATATGTTGGCCTAGTATTCTGTAGGTACTGTATCAAAAAAAATTCTAAATAATATAAAATTAGATACTGAATAAAAAATGTTTGGATGAAAAGCTCATCTAACTGCATGCTTTTGTTGTCTAGTGTGCATTTAAACCCTAAGGGAAGCACATAGAATTTGAACAGTACATACTGTATATCTGGCACAGAAACAGTATTGGATTTTAGAGTTAGCTTTGACACCATGAACCCTTATCTAGTTTTTATTGTGTGGTTTCCCGATTTTCTCCTGAATTTTTTATGTCTAATTCCCTCGTAAGCCTTGTCTCATCTGCAAGCTCTCAGCAGGAGTGAGACGGTCGAAGATCGCTCACATGCTTCCTCCAAGCACGTGTCACCCAGACACCTGACTCTTACTACACTGCTTGTTCAACACAGAAGTGTTAGGTTAATACATACGGGGGAGATTCATCAACTTTATATATGACAAGCTATCTGTGTCTGACTACCTACCTGTTTACAGAAATGTATATTGCTCCATGCTGGGCCCCTTGACATCGTCGGAATGTCGCAACCAGGTTCTGAAGCCTGAACGAAAACACACCTGAACGTTGAAACCACACCTGTGCCTCGACTAAAAAAAACATCTGAAATAACTGTGCCTCAAAACATATGTGCCTCCATAACACAAGTGTACAGTGACAGACGGCCCGTGCTTAAAACACAGCAAAAACAGCGTGTGATATACAGTGGGACTTGGGTTTGTACTTTCTACGATATCTTGAATTCCAGACCAAGCAACAGTCCTGCATTGAAACCTTTTCTCAAATATTTATGAATAAATCTGACAATGATGATGTGTCGCCTGTCGTTTCCGTCTGTTTGCGCCACATCGTACCTCATCCCCCATTCGCCCTGGGTCTAACGAAAGAGGAAACCGTGAATTTATGGCTTACCCAATGTACACTAGCGTCCAGAGACCAAACGGATGCATTATGCATTAGCGCTTTACAATGACAGGCAAACGCAGAAGGAGTAATATCACTCTCCGTCTTGCTCTTCTTCTCTCTCTCTCTTTCTCCCTCCATCCCTTGCTTCTCATCAAACCTCTATAATGAAAAGTGTGTGAGGAGCAGAGGCCTGTGGTGTTGGAGAGTAACTTCAGACTGGCTGTCTTTCATTCAGTCTACATTTCATTCATTAGGGCTTTAAAAGACGCTATCGTTCAGCAATATAGACGCCTGGAGTAGAAGGGATATCGGGGGGGTGGCCTAATCAGGAAGAACCTAGATAATTAAACCGCCTATAGGCTTGTGAGTGCGCACGCACATGTTTTTACATCTGATGTGTAGGTGGTGTGTGTGTGCACGTTTCTGTGAGTGTGTGCGACAGTGTGACCATGTAACTGAAGGCTGTCTGTTATTTCAAGTGGGATTGTGGGAAATGTATGTCACTTTGTGTTCATAATTTAAAATTCCAGTTCCGGGGATGGAAATGTTTTAATCTGGATGTGCAAGCAGCTGCTCCTTGCCTCTTGTAACGAGGAGTGAGTCACAGAGGAGGCTTTATGATGAGTCATGAAACCGAGGTGTTTTTCAACGCACGTCATGTGACGCCTCACACAAGCGCGCGGCGGTGGCGACTTTGCATAATTATCTCGCGTTTGGCAGAAGACTTAGGAAGCACAGTCGCTGTCTTCCATTTCACTTCAGGCTGTGATCCCGCCAATTTCCTCAGGCCTCTCGGCAGACGTGCCGCCCGCACCGCACCGTGAGGTCTCTGTTGTGCGATGTCACAACTCAAAACGTGCCCTGAGGTCATGTTATCGTTCTCCTCTTTTGTGTGGCTGATGTTATTTCTCTCTCTCCCTCTGTTTGTTTACACCCCCACAGAAAATCACAAACATCAATAACATTGTGAAGCAGGTGTTGCTGCTTTTCCCTCACTTCTGCCTGGGGAGAGGACTCATCGACATGGGAAAGAACCAGGCCATGGCCACCTTGTACCAAAGCTTTGGTAAGCCTTGCCCACACCACCACTTCTAGAACTCTGTACAAATTATGTGAAAAACCAAGTAATTTATTCAAACTATGTGCAAACAACGCATAATCTATCCACAGGGAATAAATATAAACTAATCCCACACATCAATTTATGCTGCTCGAAGTTGGCTGTTGTCAGTTTCTTTGCATTACAGTAACATTATGGTTACCAGCCCATACCAAAATGGAGCAGTGCAAAAGTGTTTACCTCATTCTAGCTAGATGAAATCATTTTAGAAGTGGTAGGGTGAAAGGTCAACCAAAGCTGAACAGTAAATGAAAAAAACTGGACTTTTAACTGAAAACCGGGTCAGGCCTTTTGCCCTTGGTTTGTTGTTAAAAATGTAAACCAGAATAGCAGGTGGAAAGTGAAGTGGTCCACAATGCCTTCACACCTTACTTTTTATAGTGTCAGGTAGAGCTTCTGCAGGTACCACTGTTTTGGCAAAACTACACACATAGCCTCCTCACTGTAAGGTTTGCTACATCATTACCAAATATGAGCAACATTTGACCAATAATTTGACCGTTGCCCTCGGCAAGTATATTACTACAAACTGTTGAAAGCAAACTAAGAAGCAGACTGACATGAAAGTTGAGCAAAGTTTTTCTTGGCAATTGATGTGGCACAAAATAACTTTTGAATCATCTGAAGCTGCGAGCATAAAAATGAAACTTATCATAAAAGCCTAGCCTGAAGAGAGCTTTGTTGTGGGTAAATTAAGGTAAAACCTCCCGGAATTGAGTTCTTGCAGGTTGTAGTTAGTTAACGAGCTAGTTAGTTTATTTGTTAGCTACCAGTAGTTAGTTATTTAGCTAGATAATTCACTAGCTAGTTAGTTAGTTAGTTAAAGTTAGTTGGCTAGCTAGTTAGTTAAATTTAGTTAAAGATAGTTAGTTAGTTAGTTACCTAGCTAGCTAGTTAGTTAAAGTTAGTTAAACGTTATTTATTTAGTTAGTTAGTTAAAGTTAGTTAGTTGAAGTTAGTTAGCCAGCTAGTTAGTTAAAGTTAGTTAAAGTGATTTAGTTAGTTATCTAATTAGTTAGTTAGTTAGCTAGCCAGTTAGTTAGTTAGTTAAAAGTTATTTAGTTATTTATCTACTTAGTTAGTTATATATTTATTTAGTTAGCTAAAGTTAGTTAGTTAAAGTTAGTTAGTTAAAGTTAGTTAGTTAAAGTTAGTTAGTTAAAGTTAGTTTGTTAGCTAGCTAGTTAGTTAAAGTTAGTTAAAGTGATTTAGTTAGTTATCTAATTAGTTAGTTAAAATTTGTTGGTTAGTTAAAGTGAGTTAGTTAGCTAGCCAGTTAGTTAGTTAGTTAAAGTTAATTAGTTAGTTGGAGTTAGTTAGTTAGTTAGTTACTTAAAGGTAATTAGTGCAAACCTGATATTGGTTTATTGTACATAGTCTAAATAACAATGTTGCTCATTATGGCTTATTGGGGGGGGTTTCGTCTGTTCCAGGGGAAGACCGTTTCCAGGATCCGCTCAGCTGGGACATGGTGGGGAAGAACCTGTGTGCTATGGCCATTCAGGGAGCTGTAATGTTCACTATCACACTCCTCATCCAGTACAAGTTCTTCTACAAACCCAGGCAAGAATAGAACAGTAGTGCAATGTTTTTTAAGAAAAGGTTCAGTCATTATATTAGGGGTGTTTGTCAATGATGTTTAGGACAGTGCATATTCAATAGCCCATATATTGTTAACAATTTAATATTCGGTGAAAAATCACTGAGGTTTCTCAACTTATTTTTACCTCCTTAATTACAATCCAAAATTACAATCTGACTATCTCGTAGTGCCTTTAATTACCTAAATTGCATGATATTGCAAGTAGTTGAAACATATACTTTCAACATTTGTTTTTATATTAGCATGCTTTTCATCTCATGTATACACACCTTCACAGAAATGTGGTAAGCTTGTGAAAGTGTGGTTTGTGATTTTTTATATTTTATCCACACCAGACTGATTTCTGGACAGTCCTGGTCCAAGGAGGAAGAAGATGTAGACGTAGCGCGGGAACGTGCCCGTGTCCATCAAGGTGGTGCTGACAAAGACCTGTTGAGAATCTGTGACCTTTCTAAGGTACGTTACCATAACCTTGTGGGCCCATTCAGTAATTGCATACAGCAAAACGTTTTGTAACAGAATCCTTTCATTTGAATCCTCTCTAGTTCAGCCTATTGTTTCAGTATCACTGAACCCTGGTTCTTAAGCCTATAATAAACTGCAATATTAAACTATAACTTTGTTTTGTAAGGAGAGGAATTCCCCTGATTTATTTGTGCTTTATTGACAAACAGGATTTGACAGACTTTTATTCTGTGTGCAGCATTGTAAAGTTCTAAACATTTTAGCATGCTGAATGCACCCAAGCTGTCTATTGATTCACTCCTTCATTTCCTTTGAAATGTTGATGTCACTTTTTGGTCAGAGTTTTCCAACTGTGTGATTATTTTCCTTCATTTATATCTACTTATTTATATATCTACTCTATATTTACATTACTTTAAATTAATTTCACATGAGGTTATATAGCCAGCATGAAAACAAGTGTTGTGTATTAATTATTGTACTAATCAAAATAAATTTACTCAGAGACCGGACAATGTGTAGCAACTGGAGCATAGACTTTAATGTTTAAATCAACAGTTAAGACGAATTGTCTCTGCAGAGAGAACTCCCGACAATCAGATATCTTTAGTTTTCATACAGAGTATTATGTGATAACGGAAAAATGTATACTGATTTTCAATTGGTCCAATTTGTTAGCATTAGTACAAAATCCCACCAATGGCTATACGCCCAGGATTATCTGATTTTCTATAGTTTGGTCCCCTTCTCGTGGGCCAAAATGTGCATTCATTTCCTTTTGGCATCACAGGCTATGGTAAATTTTTAGTCATTGTCTCCATTTGGTCAATCTAGCTTCAATTTATATTGATTGCATTTATAAAGAAATCCTGCATTCCTTGAGTTAATTAACACTTGTCAGCCACAATTTACAAGGGGAGCAAATCTTCATTTACTATGGAACAATTCTTCACAGCTTTATAAGTCATTGTCACACATCTAGAATATCTTGGTCAATAGCACTCCAAACAGTATAGGGTGACATTTAATGAAACACAATAAAGCTCTTCTAGACATTTTAAATGTCTTTTCTACATTCTTTTTATTGCATATTTCCATAAAGCTATGTCTATATAAGGTATAAAAGTACTACTCATGTTATTGATTATTATGATTGACAAGAAAATACTTCTTGTCCAGACTCTTGTACGTACATTTAATTTGTGCAGAGAGTCTGGCCACTCTCCATTGACAAGCGTTATCTTCCTTGAAGGCGGATACTTTGTTGAAATTTAAAACTATTGGATCTGCCATAAGTTTGGTTGTGACATACTACAACTCAAACAAGCGCAGGACATCAACGTCATTGTTCTTAGCCACACCCTCTGTTCGCTGATTGGACCGGTAAAAAATTGTTTGGAGAAAACCCAAGAACATGCCGCAAACCCAGACGTAGTACTGAAGGAAAATGAACTACGTAGGAGGGCAGAGCCAGGCTAGTACCTTTGGCCAGTCATCATAAATAATGTATCAGGGAATTGGGTGCTGTTTTGTAGATGTCTTCAACCAGAGACCAGAGTTTGGGATCTCACAGCCAATTCCCATAGCCAAAACAGCTCTGACCTGCTAAGGCTAAGGCTACGGCTAATTAAAGGCTACTGGATGTATTGACGCAAACAGTTACTTTCATATATGTCTGTAAATTTGAATAAGCAGCCTTCAGGACATGAGACGTGGTAAAACCAAGGATGCGTGAGCAACACGCCTGCTGTTAGCCCGCAGCGACTTCTCCACGTCAGGCAGAGCTCACAGCGTCAGAAGACAGGGGATGCTTGGGGAAGTATGTCTAGTCATAACACACTGTGGGGAAAAGTGTGCCGCTTTGAGCAATGCAGCTACACCCCCACTCGCCAACAGCCTTGGGTGCTTCAACACGCAGGCAGTTCTCTTCAGGCTGGGTAACAAGCGCCACTTAATCACTGTCCGGATTAACACCTTGGCTGAGACCAGATGTTCCTCCCCCTAGCTTGTGGCGGCAGGAAGTGTCGCTGCGGCAACATTTCTTGGCCGTCATCTGTCCAAACTTGACGTCTCTTAAAACCCTCCCTTCGCCATTTCACACACTCTCAGCCACTCCATCTCCCCCCTTGCAATTTCTCGTGGACACACTCAGGAGGTAATTAACAATGAAGCTTTGAATAAAACATTTGAGAGGGATAATGCATTGCTGCCCTATGGGATTAACCTAATAAGGTTTTACCTCACATTTTGCTTTGTTTTTTGGAGTTTCAAAACTAGTTTTCACAGTATGTAACCATTATAGTTCAACTCAGAAGGATGTATGTTTATTTTTTTATTATACCATATTTCCCTTGTCAAAGAGGAGCAAATATATATTACGGAGACCTTTTTGTTTCAGCAGTTGTCACTGGTGTATTTTTATTTATATTCAGCCTTAGCGCCAATGAGAATGCTAAGCAGGTTTATAAGCACAGTGGACAGGTTCAAACATACTTAGATGAATAGAAGGTCCTTATTCACAGGTCAGCCCCTGAACAGCTGTCAGTTAGCTTGCCATAGCCAAGCATTCTGACATCCCAAAAGCAGTTCTGTTTTTATTGTCATATATCTTGTGGTTTCCCTCTTGATGTATTGTCAATGACACTCAAACACACAGAGACAAGCATAATCAACCAGCTCTTCAAGGTGCTTCAACATTTGATTTACATTGAGCGGAGGTCACCCAAACAATGCCTACAAGCATTGGTGGGAGGGGACATCAGAACCTGCCGTGTGGCCCCCAATTGCCATCCTTCCGCAGAGTGTAGATAACGGATTGATCAATGAGCGCGCCACCTCAATGCCACGGCACCTCAGTCTCGCCATAAATCTAGTCATGGTCCTCCAGAGATTGACAGCCCATCAATCTTCTGTCAGCTGCCTCCATCTCTTCTCACTTGGTTCACTCAACAATAAGCATCTACCTTCCGGTGGCTGCCCAGGCCTCGTGGGTAACCGTTTAACCTCAAGTTAGCAGTTAGCGCCGGCCAGCGCTGTCGACAGGGTCCGTTACGACGGCACGTCCACCAATTAGCATTAGCACGCCCCACACTGTCACTGTGACCTTTTAGTCCCTCAGAAAATATAAGATATATTTTCTGTTTATATTGTGCACTGTCTGTATCGGCATTTTGACGAGAAAGGAGTGTTGTGAGTTTTCCATCCATTTCAAAGGTGGGTGGAATTTAAATGGAGAGGCTCAAACTGCTTGACAGACACTATGCAGTATTTACAATTAAAAATGAATTTATATATTTTCTGATGGTTGCTAATGAATTTGCATCATTGTTGCGTCTGGCAGTAGTCAATGGTATACTGGTTGGGGGAGTAGTGACCATTATGGAATTTTAATGTTTACTGTTAAAACAAAATAACTTAAGTAGACGACTACATGACAGCGAATATATGCAAGAGGTACTGTATTTTAAAAAATGTGGCACATTTTCATATACATTATACTCATGTTGTACAGCCTAGTATACTGTTGACATTAACCATTGACAAACTATGATTTCCAAGTTTAATGTCACTTTAATGACATATGTTTCCAGAAAAATAAACATAAGCACTAATAAAGCTTTTGTTTAATATCAATCCATTCTCATTCTCTTTTATAGGAAAATGAAAAGCTGCCCACCAGTAGCTCAGATGCATCAATGTATCCACTACACTTGCAAACTGTCTTAATCACAGTCTCATTTATTTCCACTCTCAATACCGTCTCCCACATCAGATCCAGGCTTCTAGCCAGACCATAGGGTTCCAGCTACTGCCGTTGTGGGAGACTGATCCCTTTCTGCGTGTGTGACAGAAAGAGTGTGTGTGTGTGCGCGTGCGTTTAAGTAGTGCGGGGGACCTGCCGGGTGTGTGTGTGGTGCATTAAGATGCATGAGATTCTCTCAGCTGTCTGATCTGATTAACTGCTATCCCCTCACCACCTCCACTGATGCAGCCATTACAGCGTTCAGGGCACCGGCAAATAATTATTTAATTGCCTCTGTCAGGAAAGGAACTTAACTTGTTCCAGCCGACTCTGCGAGCGATGTAACCGTGCTGCATGCAAAGCCGAAAGTAGAATGTACATGTACTGTAAAGTCCAGAGGAGTTACACGTCCCCAGTGAATAAGACAATGTTAGCTAATGAACTAGAGGCACTGAGGCTCTCTGGATCTCTCTGATTCTTGCACTGTTTTTCTCACTCTGGTTTTCTCTGGTTCACTCTACCTGGCTCTCCTGTTCTCCACCTCACTCCCAGAGTTTCTGTCTGGTGTCAATCTGGATGTCATTTTGGTTCTTCTTGGTTATCATCTTTTTAGTGCACTACTTTAAGTCTGAAACCATTTTGAGAAGCCTCCATTGAAATGAGTTGAGAATGGTTGGCTACCACAGCACAGTTAAAGTTGATGGTGAACCATTCGCCTACTAGCCAAGTGTTTCACTGCACCAAAACGTTGTAACTTCATTTCTGCCCCATTGGCACTGTGCTGAATAAATGATCTGACCAGTAACAGAAAGCCATTTATTCCCTTCCTTCCACTTAACGAGGCCTAAAGTGCCTTCTTCCAAACATAAATGGAATTGTAAAGGTGTCCCATTAATTCAGAGAAGGCTCATACTGCACGGATTTTAACATATCCTGGCCTGCCCACAGTAATACTCATTTTAATGTAGCAATATCCTGGAAGTGAACATAAAATGTGCATCCATTCTACTTCTAACTCAATACGCCATCAGGATGTGGGTAGTGAAGGCTGGTCCAAAGACAGATTAACAAGTAAGCGGACAGTTAGACAGGCTGACAAAATGGCAGGCAGACAGGCAGTCAGACAGGTAGACAATATGGCAGACAGACAGGTAAACAGACAGGTAGACAGACAGGCAGATAATATGGCAGGCAGACAGACAGGCAGAGTTAGACAGGCAGACAATATGGCAGGCAGGCAGACAGACAGGCAGACAATATGGCAGGTAAACAGTTAGACGGCAGGTAGTTAATCAGGCAGACAGTGAGACAGGTGGATTGTTAGAAAGGCAGACAGTTAGATATGCAGACAGACATTTAAACAGGCGAGCAGTTAAAAAGGCAGACAGTTAGACAGACAGACATTCTGTCTGGTCTGCTTGGAAAGAGGTGGATGTCAGACAGACAAACAGACAGACAGACAGACAGATACACACAGACACGCACCTCTTTCCAAGCAGAGAAGGCATCCGTAATTCTATAATGATGTCATTACAGCATGCCATTATGCACCCTGTGGCGCTCTAACCAAAGGATGTAGGTTTTTGGCCTGAGAGGATGTAGGCAGAAATACAGCTAACTCAATTATTCTGGAATCCATCCCCCAAGGAGAGGAGGAATGTGGCCATCCTGCCTGTCGAGTGCTGAAGAAGATCTAAATTGCCAAACCTGACAAGAACCTTGTTGAGCTTCTTACAGGAAAAAAGAAATGAAAGTTGCCTTTGAATCCACTTCAAACACTGTCCTTGTGGACAGACGCCGTGGAATCTTCGCTCAACGTGCTAAGTACCATCGTTTTGTCAACAATAGCTCGTTTATTTGTTTACCACTGGAACCCATTTTGCTTGTCTAAGTGTCTGTTTACTGCAACTCGCAACAGCAGCGCAGATGATGCCGACGCAAGAATTTCAACATTTTTGGAAGAAAGAGATTATCCTGCTTGGGACCCACCTGAGCGTTTCACATGTGATTCTTTTCGGGGGAAAAAGAAGAAAAGTCTGTGTTTTTAAATGCAAATGTATTATTGAACTTTGGATGTATGGAGATGGAGGAGGATATCACACAGAGCATTAGTTTGCATACAAGTAGCTAACTAAACCCCGTGGCTGTTCCTAACTGCAGTATGTTACAAGATCTAGATGGGAAACGTATGCAGAATACCAAAGGTGGTTAATTGTATTGTCCAATGTTTGAATTTCACCAGCTTTATCAAATATCTTAATTAGACATATATAAGAGAAAATACACCTTAATTAATTCCAGTACCAACTCAACGTAACCAGTCTTTACTCTCTGTCATCTTGACATTTTTCCATTCTTCAAGATAAGTCCCATGAATGACATCCTATCCGTTATTACATAGGGGCTCTTCAGGTTATATAACATTATTACAGACGTGTACAGCTCCCTTATATCGAATAACCCCTCCATCTTTTCTTTATCTCCCTCTCTACACCTCCTCTCTTCTTTTCCTCTCCACTCTCCTCCAGTCTGCCTTCCCTCCCTCTGATTGATTATTGCGTCTGTTCCTCACAGGTGTACTCGGGGAAGAAGATTCCCGCTGTGAACAGGGTGTGTGTGGGCGTTCCAGCCGGCGAGGTAAGCCACACACATTGTCAAAATAATACAAGGGACACGTGCGTGTGTGCGTGTGCGTGTGCGTGCATGAACTCAATGCTTTTGTAAACAAAGCGTAAATAATGTCAGATTAAGCTCAATATCTTGCTACACTTTCGGTCTCTGCTATCTTTCTCACTCACCAGGCACTCTGAAGACAGAAAAGATTGTTGGAAAGACAGGAAATAAGTAGTAATGTTAATGAAATGCAGGGAAGAAGGATTTAAAGGCCAGTGTGAGGGATTTAAAAACCTCCTCATATTTGTGTCCACCAGGGTCAACCGCTTAGTTGGCTAGATTACCCGGGCTCACAGTATAGAATATGTTTTAAGTCTTTTTTTCAAACTGACTGGATCCACAACTTTTTTTGTGGATCCACAACTTCTGTTTACTCAACTTTTCCATATAAAAGGTTTTAGTTGGTCAAAACATAGCTGTAACTTAAGAAAACATAGGCAAACATTCAACTAATATTATATTTACTCAACTTATTTGAACATATTCACTAAAACACTAAATAAGTACAGTAGTTGCAATGTTTTAAACATTCCTACACTATGCCCATAAGTACTGCATGTAGACACCAAGACTAAATGTGGAGGAGGGATAATGATCTGGGGCTGCTTTTCAGGGTTTGGGCTAGGCCTCTTAGGTTCAGTGAAGGGTCATCTTAATGCTACAGGATAAAAATACATTTTAGAAAATTGGGTGCTTCCAACTTTGTGTCTACAGTTTGTTGAAGGCACCTTCTTGTTCCAGTACACTCTGAAAAATAAAGGTTCTTCAAAGTTTATGTGTTGGGGTATTTGGTTCCTTGAAGAACCTTTAACATCTAAAGAACCTTTCCATTGCACAAAAGTTTCTTTGTAGTGCCAAAAGGTACTTTAGATTATAAAATGGTTCTTCACCATTAATCTCATGTGACCTTACTCCATTTTTGGAGTAAATTTGTGTTTCCCATACATTGATTTATTTCTGGTGGCATGCCACAATCTCTGCGCTGACCGCTATGAATAGATATATGCTTCCTATGTTAATTAGACAGCAAAATATATTTAAACTTATATTAGTAACATAAAAGGCAACATGTTTAGTATTGGGCAGTTATGCATTATTTTCACATTTCTTAATGGCACTAAGAAAAAATAGGTTCTTCAAGGAACCGTTCAGTGAAAGTTTCTTTGGGGAACCAAAAAAGATTATTCGATGGCATCGCTGTAAACCCCCATTTTGGTTTTACCTGGCACCTTTATTTTGAAGAGTGTATGACTTTGCCCCTGTGCACAAAGCTGGGTCCTTAAGGACACGGTTCAACGAGTTTGCTGTGGAGGAACTCGAGTGGCCTGTGGAGCCCTAACCTCAAATCTATGTTGAGGTAGTTTAGCCATAGTGTCTCTTTATGCTATGCCATCATGTCTGTCACCAGTGGCTTAGTTCAGTATGATGATTAATTTTACAGCTAAATCATGTGAAATAAAGGACCTGGACAAACAAATCAATTAAAGAAAATTTAAGCTGTGATTTTCTCCACTGGTGGTAAAATTGGCACATTTGAGCCGAAAAGAGTACCCAACGATTGTGTAGTACTGTACAGTATGTCACGCATGTGTTGATTTGTCCACCATGTCATCATTCAAATGTTTAATTTCATGGCTAACTGAGGTATGATAGTGGTTCTACTTAGATATCTGAACAACTATTTACAAATCCACAGACTGCACCTTTAATCTGTCTGGAATCTAATCATTGATTTGATTCAATTATTTCAGTAATGTTAGGGTTTTTTGCTTAGTTCTCTGTTGTTTGCAGGGTAAATTACTCAGTTTCAGTGTTACAACCTAATCACTAAAGATAAATAAAATACTTTTACTTGAGAGAACCTTTCATGAAAAATATGAACCATTCAAAGAAGTATAACCAAGTATTTCCCTACATTTTCTTCAGCTGGAGCTATGTTTAAGCCGCCTAAAAGATGCAACATAACACTTTTGTGGGAAAGTTCTTTAAACAAAGAAATAGTCTGTGAAACCAGTTTCAAAACTATTTTTCTGTATTGTGCGCTCACACACATACCCACCCAGAACTATGATTTCAAAAGGATTTCAAACACTGAAGCGTACCCGCACATTTTCTCAGTCTCTTTGGCCTGTTTGACAAAAATGGGAATGCCAGAGGAGTCGTCCGACCTCATACTGTGTTGTTGCATTATTCACAGCTGAGATTAGCCTTACTGTCGTGTGTTCACCAGAGGTGGTTGCAAACAAGAATGGAGCAGTGAATGACAGATATAAAATATGAATGTGGAGCTGGGCTTCTTGTTTATGATGGGTTGGGTGACCTGACCAAAGGTGGCTGTCAGAGGAGGTACCAGTGTTCAGTACTTAGGGAGGGACGGGGGACAATGTTCCATGGTTAGGGAGGGACAGGGAATGGTGTTCAGTGGTTAGGGAGGGACAGGGAACAGTGTTCAGTGGTTAGAGAGGGAGAGGGAACAGTGTTCAGTGGTTAGGGAGGGACAGGGAACAGTGTTCAGTGGTTAGGGAGGGACAGGGAACAGTGTTCAGTGGTTAGGGGAGGACAGGGAACAGTGTTTAGTGGTTAGGGAGGGATGGGGAACAGTGTTTAGCAGTTAGGGAGGGATTGGGGAACAGTGTAAAGCAGTTAGGGAGGGACGGGGAAC
>JACXGM010000748.1:33616-48405 GCA_016801145.1 Umbra pygmaea | reverse complement strand
TCAGGGAACAGTGTACAGCAGTTAGGGAGGGACAGGGAACAGTGTACAGCAGTTTTTGGAGGGACAGGGACAGTGTTAAGCAGTTAGGGAGGGAAAGGGACAGTGTTAAGCAGTTAGGGAGAAACAGGGACAGTGTTAAGCAGTTAGGGAGGGTCATGGAACAGTGTACAGCAGTTAGGGAGGGACAAGGAACAGTGTTCAGAGTAACGACCAAATTAACAAAAACATTGTTTTTGAATGTTGACATTGCCACTGTAGATTCCTGTCAGGTTGTTTGTTTGCTGTGTGTGAAGAAGTAATATAGTACTCACAGGAACATGAAGGAACCTTCTTACAGCCCACAGTTCTACGGTAAACAGCATTACAACAGCATGTATCTATAGCATGAACAAGTCCAGTCCATGTATTGAGTCTAGTAACTGTATCAGACCAATGATTACTTAGAGTCAGGAAGTGATCCACACACCATGACCTTACCCAGCGTCTTCACCTCCATGTGTCCATAGTGCTTCGGTCTGCTGGGAATTAACGGTGCTGGAAAGACGACCACCTTTAAGATGCTGACCGGAGATATTGCTGTGTCTGGAGGGGATGCCTTCCTAAATGGATACAGGTTAGGAGACACCTGGATATTTACACTTGAATGTATACATGCACAGATGCTCACAGACATTGACACAAAGTTCTCCCCAAGAGGAAAACAGATAAAAGAGTTCTGCCTTGCTCTCCGCTCCAGGGCGTCCTCAACAAGCCCCCTGTTAACTGTGTTGTGCACTCCTTTCAACCGGAGCTTTCAAACTCTCCCTCTCGCTCGCTCCGGGTCGGACTCTCCGTCTCTCCTCGTCTCCTCTCGCGTACGTTCTGTTTTCGGGTCCGTTTCAACTGCTGCCTTCTGGTGCCTTGTAGACGTTTTCAACATGCTGTCACGCAGCGTTTATCTCTCTACATCTCTCACATCTTTCATTCTGTTGCGCTCCCTTGCTCCCACCCCCCCGTGTTTCTCTAATTTCCAAGTTGTTGTTTTCCATCCCTCCTGCTACACACTCAGCCACAGACACAAATGCAAAACAAAAAAAACGCTTTGTAAAATCAATAATTAAATCCGATTTATCCGGGTCCTAATTAACATCTGACATAAGCAGCAGCGACTATACTGTACCTGGGCTCCACACAGAACATTGAACATGACAATACAGAATAATCCGGTGCCATTTAAAACAACAATGCAATACACTGTTTCAGTCAGATCTCAGACAGCTAAAACCAGGTGTGACTTAATAAATAACATAAACCCACAAGTATACAAAGACAGAACTACTGTGCAAACATAATCTGACTTTAATGTTGTACAAAATAAGTAATTCTGTACAGGCTCCCTGAAATCCTAATCTCACAGCATTGCTTTGTAAGCACCACAACGTTTCTGATATCACAAACACTAACATTAATTGTCATTTTGAAGAGGCCCAACCTGAGAAGTGTTTAATTGGAGGAGGGTAGTTCACACTAATCCCCTGTGCTGAGTAGTATTAACCAGATGTGCAGTTCACACTAATCCCCTGTGCTGAGTAGTATTAACCAGATGTGCAGTTCACACTAATCCCCTGTGCTACCCGTCAACCTGGTTGAAGGATCCCGCTTTCCATATTCAGAAAGACAACACATATCCCTGGATCCCGCTTTCCATATTCAGAAAGAAAACATATCCCTCTCCTCGTCTTCTAAACGACTTTCAATCTCTATGGAAACAACAAGATGGAATAAGTGGATGAATACCACTTCCAGTCAGTCTCCATAGTTGCGATGCCATATTTATTTATGAAAGCTGGTAATTGTGTCGAACAAAGAGATGGAGCGAATCACAAGGGGGCCGTAACACGGCAATGTTAATGTTGATTGATGTTGCCAGCGGTGATCAAAGGCAATCTTTTGGACCTTCAGGGAAGGAAAAACAGACCAGTGGAGAAAAAACAACAGAAGTATGCCCTCCTCTGTTTTCGCCTCATTACGTTTGAGGGAAGGATGATATGAGGATAAGAGCGGGACCGGCGAGTGATTATTTCAGCCATGCAAACCATCAAATGTGGGGAACTATAATTCTCTCCGAAATAAATTGTGTTGAACCCCCAAAAAACACAAATGTGATTGTCTGTTTAAATGTGTAAAGCCCACCTCAAAAATCTCCACCGGATAAGAATTTGCTTCCTGCTAGCCCTCTCCTGGTCAGAGCTTGTTACCCAGAATCCCCCCCCACCCACCCAATTCCCAAAGTCACGCTCCAGCCATAGCTTACACGTTGTGATTGGCAGATTAACAAAAAGCCTCTGCATACAGAGGGAAGCATTTCTTTCAATATGCAAGTTTAACTGCTTTTTCCATTACCTTCCGACAGCAGATGACATGCAAAGATATGCCCAGTGGCGTACAGCATACACACGCATGCCAGAAATCACCTGGGGAAAAAAATCTTCCGGGACCAGGAGTACATCACGCAAATTGAACTGCTGTTTAGTTTCTTGTGTTTGGCTCAAAACGACAAGAGTTTTATTTTTCCTAACCAGGCTGTGAAATTCATTCTGGTAATCGATCAGCGTGTTTCATAAGGGACGTTCGCCTTGAGGATGGTTTGTTTTCACACAGCATTCGTGAGACACAATATATAGAGCGCTTGTTATATTTACTGTACTTCTCCAGACAATCACATTGATTTCCAAAATGTAAATGTATCACAGTGCTCTCTTTTTGAAACTGAGGTTTTACTCATTTCTATGTTTTTGAATAGATTAATTATTTGAAACATTTGGTTGATATAACAATGTACTGCACATTATATTGAGATGATGAATATCATTTGGATAGCTTATCATCATCATCACCACCATGGTAAAGATCAATATGTTGTCAATTAGTTATTCAAATCAGATGGAATTGGTTGGGGTGTTAAAAAATACATGTTCTATGGTGATCTTCCACACAGCATTCGGACAGAGATGAGGGACGTTCACCAAAACATGGGATACTGCCCTCAGTTTGACGCCCTCAACGACCTTCTCACCGGACGAGAGCATCTAGAGTTTTATGCCAGACTACGAGGCATACCAGAGAAGGAAGTACCCATGGTAACATTTCCCATTGTCCAAACTCAATGATGTAATTTTATATTATTGTATGACAGAACACTAATTCATTCCTATGAGTCAACAAATCATTGTTATGAAGAACAGGGAAAATTCCTTTCCCACACACATTACCCATTTTGTTGAGAAACGTGAGGAAAAATGTACTCTCCCTGAAATGTTGTGTTTTTATATTCGTATTTATGAATGATAGTTTGTGTCATCACTAGTTGGTGCTGCCCCCTTTTTAGAGAAATTCCGCAACCTATATTTTTCTTTGACTGTCTGTAAGTCGACTACATCAACATCAAGGTAAAAAGAAACATACAAAAAAAGAGATAGCCAGCTGGGTTTGTTTCAAAGCTGTCCAAAACCTTAATTCCCCTGGCACCATGCTTTAAGGTTGGTATGGTGTTCAAAGACAGATGTTTTATTTAACTCTATGACATCTCGTATTGTGGCCTAACATCTTTTTTGCCTCTGTCCAGAGTCTGTCCATTGTTCCAGTACTCTTGTTCTTCATCCAGCTGGGGTCTGGCAAGCTTCATTTGTGCATCCCTCAATGTAACTTTTTTCTTGATAGGTTTTTCCCATACTTATTTCAGCATCCTTCGATCAGATTTTGTGCAAAATGTGCTGTGACGGCCTGTCCTTGATAGATTGCCAGTGGTCTGGATTTTTCTCCATTTGTAGTTTATCCACTGGACAGTGAAATTATTGACTTCAGATTGCTTGGGAATGGTTCTGTAACCCCTCCCAGGTTTATGGGCATCAAAAGCCTGTCTTCTGAGAGCTTCAGATAGATCTGATCATCTCATGTGTTGCCTATATGGCGCTGACGGAACCAGACCAAGGTTCTGATGTTCGGTGATACTTTCTTGATCATTGACATTTGTTTTGGTGCAGCTGATTCTAATTGAATGAAAAAGATATGGGTGTAGTAACGTTTGACCGTAAACACGTAATAAAAAGTACTTTTTATTGTTATTTGTTAAATTAAGTTCTCCTTACTTGTTATTTATCCATAAATATACCGTAGTTCAAAGCCCCCAATGTCCAAATGTATGAAAATGCTAAAACTTTCATCACAGCAGTGCAGTGGCACTGTGCCTTGTCAAAGATATTCTCTGAAGTAGAAGTTGTACACACAATACATACATTTCTTTTAAGTGGCTGGTGATGACTTGTGTGCCTTTTTCATTATTTACCAGCATGCCACGTGCGAATGCCCCGCCACGGGCGGATGCCCCGCCACGGGCCGTCAGTTTCTCTACGAACCCCTGAGCATCAACAAGATCAGAAGAAGCTCTGCTGGCCAGTGGCCCTAGGCCCATGTGCCAGGCCTTTGATCTCAAAGCAGTCCTGCTGGCCATGAGACCCAGTTACTCCGGCTCTATCGGGTCCACTGAGCCATGCTTTGCCCTGGCCATTTTAACTTTGGTTAGAGCTTCGGGGGAGATGGTGTCATTCCCATGTCATTAGTCCATCAACATGTCATTATAGGGTCTAGCTGGTTGGAATGGAATCCCGTCTGCGTGTAGCGCATCGAGGTTACCTCAGGTCTGGTATGGGAGAATCGCTAGGGGGATGAATACTTGATAAGGCCTCGCTGGCGAGAACACTTTGGTAGATTGTGATGTGGCCTAGAAACCGGTAGTGCAGCGTACCAGCTTTGAGAACGGTCCTGTGGCGATGACAATCATCATGCATATTACTCAGGCCAGGGAAAATAGAGACTGAGGAGGGAGCGAGAACAGCGTTAGACACAAACATTATAGCAAATTTTACAGGTGTAGGAAAATGTATGTTTCTTTTCTCAGAATTAATGTGTGTGTATGTTGAGTAGAAGTGAGTGTGAATGTGTCTCTTTAAAGTACAGGCAGAGGTTGTTTACCTGGCTCCATTCCCTAGTGCTTCCTAGTTGGAATCAAAAGCCTCCACTTGATTGTTCAGCAGACTTAAAGTGGAATCATGTGTAAATCTAATTAGCAGTTCTAGTTCTTTGGTGTTTGTGTTTTTCTTTTATATTAGGTGGCAGAATGGGGTATCCGAAAGCTTGGCCTGGTCAAGTATTCCAACAAGACTGCAGGCACCTACAGTGGAGGCAACAAACGCAAGCTCTCCACCGCCATGGCTCTGATTGGTTGTCCTCCTGTTGTCTTCCTGGTAAGATGATTGATTGCTGACTGGCTGAAAGGCCAACATGCTAATATTATGGCCTCATTCCAAGATTGGTTGGTAGAACATTAGGGTGTGTTTAGAGCAAACAATTGCTTGTTTGAGGGCAGTGCCAGTTAACATTTGCAGCATTCCTTAAAGACATGTTTTTTAGTATCTTCACAAAAGTATCTGATGAATTTGTTTGCTTTCCACCGGGTGCTCTCGTCACCAACCATTCCCTTCGCTACCCTCAATTGAATTGAATCAATTTGAGTCAAAAGGGGGGGTCTTCATGGTGTAGTTGGCTAAGTTGCTGCCTTGCAGGCTTCTCCAACTTTGCCCGGGGCTTTAGCACGAGGCAGCGCAAATTGGCATAACGCTGCTCAGTACTTGGGATAGATAAGTCAGATTATCTATACTGCCACATCGCTCACCAACAACTCCTTGTGTGCAGATCAGTTGTAAATTCAATCACAAAAGTATAGTTGGTGAACGTAATCATCCCGTACATGATCTGACAAAAGCCTCTGTGTTGGACGAGCAGTGCAAAATGTTTCTGCGGCTCGGCTACGTGTGTTTGGATGAACCATGTGAGTACCCTTCACCATCCTGCATCTGTCAAGGGGGTCGCATAGCTGCCGATGTAGCAGGGTTAGTGTGGAAATTGGAAGTGGAGAAAATGGGGGAAGAAAACAGAAAGTCAGAAAACCAGGGTTAATCCTTACAAGATTCAACTCAATCTGGTTTTCTGTCATTGAGTAAGTCAGCAACTCTAATTGCTCTTTTAGCCCGCCATGTGCCTGTCCCCTAAACCTTTGCAACTCAGAGGGGTGGAGTTTTAAAGTCCCTCTTCTGGTCAATTGACAACTATAGTCTTTCTAATATCTTCTTCAATCACCGTTGAGCTCACCTGCTCATTCATTTCACACAATATTGATATGACTGATGAGCTTCTACCAGTATTATCATAGATTTAATATTGTACAGGTCGATAAACTTGTATGGTTCAATTCAATTTGCCTTAAAAATTTATCAAAATTTCTGTTAGTCATTTTGGATGTGAAAAATATCACCTTTTGAACTATACTATAATGCTTTTGCCAATAGAAATGACTAGATTTTGTCTTCTATGGCAAAGAGGAGAAAGGATTCATAGACTAAATACATGAAAAATTCAAAATCCTGGATCAAACTTAGATTAGAAATGCTTATTGAATTTTCTACCGGATTATAAGTCAATTACTGGTATATTTAAAAAGTTTGTTTTTTCAGTTGGGTCGCCACCTGGTCAAATTTTAATGAGTCCACCCAAACTTGTTTTAAATTGTAAAATATGCAATATTTACAGGAATTAAAGCCTTACATTGAGATTGATTTGAACAGGAGGGCTGGTGTGTATACAGTATATCCTTGCTATGCATTTCTCAGTGCATTCCTTCCCTTATTTTGGCAGACTATTAGGAGTGTTTAACAGCTATTATAAATGGCATAGCGGCACCTGATGGAACGCATTTAACATTTTCTACTATTTCTAATGTTCTAAGATTCTGTACAAACACGCCTGTTTCATTCAATTGACATTTACTGTTATTCCACTGATGTGTCTTTATAAATCCATTGAGCCTTCCTAGCCACAATATATTTAGTCAATCCGACAGATGTCCATTCAGCCAGCCAGCCAACAGTCCCGTCAGCCAATTCGTGAGTGAGGAAATAATTTAGATCCCTTCACAAGCTGTTATGCTGTGTAAAGTTATGTATAATGTATCATGTAGCTTACCTAGTGGCTAGGCTACCCTCTCAATGTCCCCTTCTTCATCTATCACTGGCGCTGTCAGTGTTCATCCAGGCAGTGTGTTTATGTAGGATAGAAGAGAATTTCAATATATGTGGCAGCTAGTTCACTGCATCTTGCATGGCAGCCTGGAGGAAGCGGCACGTGGGTTAGTGCACAAGGACACACACGGAGACGGAGGTTCCTGGTGGGGTTTGAACATTCCGGTGGTGTAGAACCGGAGCACAGGCTGGGTCCCGTCTCTTCTCCCAACATCTCTGGACAGACTAGCCTGAGGAAACAACAACAAGAGAAGGAATGGGGAATGTGAGGGAAAGTGGGAGACAGTGGGGGGACTATGTCTGTATCAGAGTAAAGTCCCATGTGAATTTGTTTGCGCTGTTCTAAACGTGCACGATGCCCTCGGCCGTCCCCGTGTCGCTCCCTCATATCTAAAGCCCCATTATGCAGACTGGATTCCACTTGTTAGGGCTGGTTGCAGAAGCCTTTGAAACAGGCAGTGTGCTTTCACGCTGTAACGGGCTCTTTTTCAACTCCAACTGGAAGGGCCATATCAGTGTGGAGTCAGGAGGATGAGGCTTTCCTTGTGACGTTTGGAGCTGTAGTGATGTGTGACAATTGGGACACTTACATTTGTCATTTATAAAAGTCGGTTGATTATCTGTTTCTCATAAATTATGAAATATTTCAGATCATACTTTGAAGGGAAAGGTTAAAAAAAATATTTTGATATGCTTTTGGATGTATTAACAGTGGACACATTGCAAGAATAGCATTTTCTATTTGCTGTGAATAACTGAGGTAACATTAACCGAATAGTAATGGCGAATAGGAGTATAGCTGTGATTGTGAACATTGGAAAAATGGAGAATGTAAAAGGGGTCCCCTTTCCATTACTGCAGGACGAGCCAACAACTGGGATGGACCCCAAAGCCAGACGCTTTCTGTGGGACTGCATTCTGACTGTCATCAAAGAGGGACGTTCCGTCATCCTCACGTCACACAGGTCAGTCTTTGTACCGTTGTATGTTTCAATCTACACAGCAAAATCGCCAGTGTTAAATCAACTCTGGGAGTGTTGAATTAACACTCTCAGTGTTTATATAGCGCCAATGGGAAGCATATAGACACTGAGAGTGTTACTTTAACACTCTCAGAGTTGATTTAACACTGGTGATTTTGCTGTGTAACATTTGTGGTTTTCATCTTTCAGTTTTATCTGTGGTCCTCATTCACAAGGTTAAATGAATTAGAAAAACTTTAGAAGTTTAGAAATGTTTTTCAAATAATTTTAATAATAATAATAGCAAAAAGGCCAGGTGGATTTTATAATAGAGATAACACCCCTGAGGCACACAGTTACTCAAATGGAGAATTCCATGAAATACAAACAATTAGACAAAGAGTTCTTCACTAACATCATGTTTATTCATGACTGAGTTGTTTTCTCTTTCGAAACTGTGGTGCTATTTTCAAATCTAAACTTCTGTTGGAAGAGGTGGAGCAAAACACTTCTAAAGGTTTTGGTTTTTAATCCATTATCAGCACTCAATATTATATAATTTTTCAGAGAAACATAATACATGTGTTGCATTAGAGATAGCGAGAACACGGCTCAACTGCATTCAATCGTCCATATCATCACCAGGTGCTTTTGTTTGTGAAGTACTACATTCGCCAGGTTTTACATCGTCATAATCCTAATTGCTCCATCCCTCAGAAAAGCGAAACAAAGCCGCTGCCTCAGTAAGAAATGAATCTGGCTGGATCCAAAATGGCTGCTGAACCACAAGGAAACACAAATGTACTGTACAGATGTTCTCCTCTACTCGCCATAATTAGGCAATTTGTCGTCCAACAGGCCGTGTGTCAAATGAGGTGTCCTATAATGATCAACAGAGCCCAAAAACTCTGCTCGCTAGAGCTGAACCGAGCATGAGAAATTAAACCCTTGGCTTATTCTGACTTCCATACACCCCAGTGAAAATAATGATTCAGCTGAAGTTGTCCGCAGTATTTACCACAAAGATGCCAAAGTATGGATGTGGCATATTTCGAAGTCAGTTCTAAAATATATATAGTTTTCTTCAAACATGGAAAGATGGCAGAGCTTAATGAGGAACAATTACAAATTTCTGTGATTCGTCTATGTTCCTGAATCATTTGAACGTCTTATTTGACAGTCTCACTCATCAGTCAGCTCTCTCACCCAAGGAGAGCAGGGTCGAGCTAGCGCGAGTTCTTCGTCAATAGGTTATATGGCTCTGTCCACATGAATGTGCTTTGAAATATACCTTGAAAACCCCCAAATCTGGAAGCCCAATTGCTTTTGTTACCAGTATATAACATATACATTTTGTATGATAAATGTCAGTTGTGTCGTTTCAAACATACTTTTTTTGATGTATATGCCAAAATGGAAGAAAAGCCAGCTCGCTCCCTTCTTCCCACCAGCAGTGCTTGTGAGACAGCGCATTTAAGTTGTCGAAAAATGCTGTCTTCTTTAAAATACTTTCTCCTTGGCTGAGAGGTAAGAAAATATACATTTAATACATTTTATACATTTTATACATTTTAACCATGCAACTGACCTTCATCATATAAACTGTATATGTTATGTACTGGGCTTCCAGATTTTGGGCTTTTCTTTGTGAAAGACCATTTGTTTTATGAGAGAGCTTCCTGACGAGCGAGACAGTCAAATAATTAGTTAAAGCGATATAGGAATATAGACAAATTATAGAATTTTGTCATTGTTCCCCATTAAGCATTGGTCATTTGTCAGCCCTACGTGTGCAGCGTCGGATTGAGGGTACACAAACCAGTTTTTAAGTCGTGTCAACAAATATTTGCATAGTGTTTACACTCTGCAGTGTCCTAGTTCAGAATTTATACACCCTAACGAGTGTTTGTCTCTATGTATCTATATGTTTCTTGCAGCATGGAGGAGTGTGAGGCCCTGTGCACACGTATGTCAATCATGGTGAACGGGCAGTTCAAGTGTCTGGGCAGCATTCAGCATCTCAAGAGCAGGTGAGGCCTGCACAGATAAACTAACCTCTAGGTCAGTGCCTTTCAACCCGTATGTGTCGACCAAATCCACAGCTACAACATTAGATCAGTTTTTTCTGTTGCAATCATTAGGCCTAAAAGATGCTGGTGGGTGTTAACATAATTTGGTCACACCCAAGCACCCAACGTAGCCAGGATTTGCCGTTTGGGTGGGCCCCCCGGAAAATGGATGAGCCTAGGTCAATTTTAAATGTGATCATTGTAATACATACTGTACAGACAAGCTAATCTGATATTGAAATGTGAAATGTCACTAATTAAAATGAATGTACAGATTTGTTATTTTACTGTAATATTCACTGCTAAGCTGTAAAACCTTCAATACCTTGCTGTCAGATCTATATTAAACTAATATAGGGTGTGAATGATGAATGACTTGGCCAATGTCAACCAACATATGCATGTATATTTTCATTTAATACCCCATGTGAGTAAAGCAAAATGAATTCCCTTTCAGGTTCATATTATTATTATTATTATTCTGCCTATTATTTGATTGCTGAATGCACCCAGTATGTATATGTATATGTATACAGTACTGTGCAAAAGTGTTAGGCACCCTAGATATTGTTTGACTCAAATCTAGTTGTAATAATTATGTTTTTGTGTACTGCATTAGTGTCAGTAGAAATTAGCAATGTATGTATTTCCAAAACTTCATCTGCCATAAAATGTAATGCTAGAGAAAATGATTTACACTTTGTAGGACTGTGCAGCAATATCCACTTGAACGTTGTTTCTTCTCCCTCCTGGGCTGTACTTTGCGACCTCTGACTTTGGCCCTATACACTGAACACAACAATGCTGTGCCTGGGAATGTGCACCTTGGAACAAGTTCAAAACTGGTTGGAGGGGTAAAACGGCACTTGGGGGTTGTTGTTCCCTTTTCTCTGGTTGTGGAGACACAGTTAGACCGCTCGCTTCATCATCCTCACTTCTGTAGTGGAAGTGGGATTTGATTGGCCCTTCTGGCCCCCTTTTGGGCAGGGTGCTGCTTAACCCATGCGACCTTAAGGTCTTGAGTCCCCTGCTGCCAGGTGCCCAACTCATGGGGCTGGGCGTCTGGGGATTTTAAAGTTTTCAGCTGGTCGGTGTGCTGCTACTTGGGCAGAGCTGTGTCGAGGGGTCGGAGTGGGCCAGCCCAATTTCTTCCATTTCCACATAGTCCAACGGCGATCCACACCGAATACGGTTATTGGTGCTTTCCAGGTGCGGGTAAGCTCTTCCAGGCATTCCGAGAATGTTGGGAAGGGCTGACTGTCTGCCTGTGGCCTTAAGCAACCTTTTACCCTCGTAGCAAGACGATATGGTCTTTGCTACGGCGCTAAGCCATGGAATCACTAGCTTCTCTGCAGCATGTTTGCACTTGTCTTGCAGGACCACAGTTAGTGTTGGAGGGCTGCTGAAGTCTTCTGTCTCAGACTCCGCAGCCTGTGGCTTGGCAGCCTGGCCTGATTGAATGAAGAATTCATCATATCTGCCTGATGATTTTGAATGTCGTCATCCTCCCCTATCAGGATGCCAGGCAGAGAGGCCGTGAGGCCCTCATTGTCATCATCTAAACATTGGACGCTGGTCGCCACATGAAGCTCAAGTTGTTACTCCACAGTCCCTGGCCGGGGTCTCTAATACCTCCAGTGAGACACTGGGGGGTTAGCTCCATTGTTTGGATCTCATTGAGTCAGGCTAATTTGGTGTGCTAGCCTGCTTCAGAGGTTCTTCACTGTTCAGGGCGCACAGTGTTGACAGGATCCGGTAGGAGTCTCCTGGCCATGTTTCAGCCCTAGGCAAGCAGAACCAAGTGGGTGTCCTTGGCCAAAATCTTGTTGCCACAGAAGCAGATTCGAGCCAGAGCCTTGTCCTCGTTTGGTATGGTAGAAGCCTTTGTCGCTATAGCTGGAGTGCTATGTTTGTAGTCAACTGAAAAAACTAGCATGGAGGACTAATGTAGTCAGTCAAATATCCACTTAATACTTTCGACATAGGTCCGCAGTGTGGTGACTGAGAAACAAAAAGTTATAGCACTAGCTTGGTGTAGTTTGCAGGAGAGAACGCCTTGCGCCAAAGTAGGAATATACCCAGAGCTAGCTATTATGGTGGCTAGCCTGCTACTGACTGGCTTCTATTTGGAGACAGCTAGCTAGTCTGGTACAATGACCCTCGAAATGTTGTCCTTTCTATGGTAAAGAAAGGAGGAAAGAAACGACTGCATAATCTGAAAACAGCCTCCGTCAATTGAGCTGTTAGGTCGACTCTGTGAACAGGTAGCTATAATCAGAAAAAAAAGGTGAAGCTTTCTAAAGAAGCGATAAGAGGTGTTTGAATGGCTCGATGATATAGTGTCGGACTGTTTATAGAGTGAGGAGGGCACTCCTCCGTCCAGGATGCATGTGTCTCAACTTCCAGCCAATGGGCTGGTGTAGTCTAATAAGATCTTCTGACAAATATGATAGGGGCGTATCCCATAGTGAAATACCAAAATGAATACTTGAAAGAGAACTTATTTTATTTCTCATGAAGCAGTCGTTTTACTGGAAGGAATTTAGCCCTCTTCATGTCAACACCTGAGCTAAAGCCCAGTAACACAGCTTCCTCAGTAACACAGCTTTCTTTACCACAGCTTCTTTGTCACGGTAGAAGTGGAACCAGGTTATGAACATGCGTGTATTAGAGCCATCACCTCCCCACACACACAAAGACACACTGCCCAGTCTAGTTTTAGAGGCAATTGGAAAATAGATGGGAAGTTCTCTGCAAAGAAGCCAGCCAAAAATCCAACCGGTTAGCTCCCCACAGAATTCTCTGGCAAGCTGGCCACTTGGAGATTGTAGCATCTGAAAAGGCATCTGAGGTCATCAGTCTTCTCGGGTAGCTGATGAAACGCATGGAACCTCATCCACGTGCGACCACTGCGCTCACATGCTCAAACTGGAAAATTGGGATTTAGATTTCATTGTAAAATTATTTTGTTCTCAATGAATTACACAATGTACAGTCAAGATCTTGATTTGTAATATGGTTTGGTCATTGATACGCTGAGAGAGGCGATCATCAATTAGGGCAGGAAGAGTGTCAAACCACTCAACGTATGCTGGAGTAAATTTCACCAAAATGTAAATAGTACTTGATTAGGTGTAGGAATCCCATTTTAACCCATAACGTTATTCTACTGGAAAGTGATTCTGTACCAATTTTTTTTAAAGTATTTTATTTACTATAGGCCACCTTCTCTTTGTACTGTAACCAAGATGAGTTGTGTTTTGGCATCTGCCATCCAACTGTAATTCTTCAACACAGACCTTTTCAATATTAACAAATAGACCCGACAACAAATTCTGGCACAACAAGTGGTTATATGTTAAATTATCATAATCTTCTGTGTCACGGTTGTTTTTTCCAGCTCACTCTGTGTTTACTCTGTTTTATGAACTGTGCCTAATTGGAGTGTATAGTCACCTCTTCAGGGTCTTAGCTGTCAAATAATTTGTTGTGTCTATGACAGTTGTGCCCATCAGTGTTAGTGTTTGTGTTGTTGGTCACATTATTCTGTGGCTGTAGGCTACTCTTTTGTTCCTTCTGCCCAGAGCTCAGGAAGCAAGATGTGACCAAAGTTGAGCGGTCAGAGCTCCCACCCATACTCTATGCACCTGTCCAGGTGCTCAACATATTTTACCCCCGCTCAGATAAAAATAAAACCAGAATAATATTTTGGTATATACTCCAAACATGTTTTGTTTCGAAACCAAACATGGTTTGGAAACCCCATCTACTTTTGTGATAAAATAGGCAAAGGTTTGCTTAGGAGCCACAAACAAAACGAATAAAGGAAGTTGTCACGACCCCCCCCCGAAATGTTGAAATGTGCACCCATTTTTGCTGCACACCATACTATTTTTCTTTGTGACAATAAATCCTTGTTTGACTTCTCCACATTCACTGGCTCCGTAATGGCCTTTACGAATGCCTCTTAACACGTTAAGTCAGGCCCTCATCACCATTCTTCCCCTAAACCCGCCACTTACGCCTGCTCTCCTACATTCCCCTGACATTTCCATCGAGGGCCAACCCCATTTTGGGCCATCCCATCTGTAGTGATGAGGGTGCGTGCAATGGTCATCCATTACATTATGCTTGGGGGGGGACATTATTACTGCAGTGTTGTGTGATCTTGTAGAAGAACATTACAGTTTGAGAGGACGAGGGGGATGTCAGAGAGAGGGTGAATATATGTTACAGCCAAAGCCCAAGGGAACATCGATGTCAAGAGTACTTCCGTTCAAGAGGGTGCATGTCATATCTTCTCAGTGGCCGTTAAATCGGGGAGGGGGGTAGAGAGAAGGAGGAGAGGGATGTGCTAACTTGTCCCTCCCAGCTGTTAGCGTAATTGACAGATTCTCTGTGTCAATTACTTCCTGTCCTCAGGGAGAACAAGACCATCCTCAGTAATTGATGAACACCAACAGAAAGAAGGAGGTGCTTAAATGGTTAACACATTTCCTATAGTCTAGTGTATAGTTTACTCCATCCGCCAATGGCTCACTTGTTTCAGTCACCATACCTGGGGGGGGGGGGGGGGGGGGGGGTCACGTGCAAATTCACAGTTTCTTTCTTTTCCTGGGGGGAGGGGCAGAGTATTGAAATGCTAT